>JAPYZN010001107.1:0-19008 GCA_030522865.1 Psyttalia lounsburyi
ATAATTTACAAATTATGAAATTACACAAATCAACGTGCGGGAAAGGTATAGCAAACCTCTCCAGCACTTAGCGTTACCCAGGGTTCGCGACGGGGACGCGGCTTGAATGAATCCCCAAAGGTGCACCATGGTGCCCAAAGGTGCTCATTTCCCATCACTATAACTTTTCACCTAACTGAGTCCGACTTGATTTTATTGTGGATTATACTTAGTTTAGGTACTGAGTGATGAATTAATTCGGGTTTTCAAAGGAGTTTGTAGGAATAATCAAAATAATTATTTTGAGGGTGGTATTGTATCCCATTACCAAAAAATCTAATCAATTATACTAATAATAATCGTTGAGTACATTTTTCTTGGACTTTTCTCCCCCTTTACTCACAATATCGACAACATCTGGTGAATAGTATTCAATAATCATTCGATGAAAGACATTTCCGGTGTAATTTCCCTCAAGAACAACAGCATTAACAGCATGAATGGTGGCCAGAACTTCAGCGGCATTGATGACTAGCCACCCGAAGAATAAAAGAAATGTGACAGTGATTTTAACATCCGCCACTTTAGTGAAATGCAGACAGATGACGTAGAAGTACGACGCAATATTAACCAAATGTGTGAGCATGAAGAACAAGATCGGAGATCGTACGAAGCTTTCGATCATCTTCAGAAGATCCTGCAGGTCTTCCCGCAGTTGGGCGAGTCTCCTAAAGCAGGTGACCGGGCTACCGCAACCGACTATTCTGCAAGAGATAGAGGCTCATGTTGACTTGGTGGAATTGAGAATTGTCTAGGGTGAGATGAAATATCTATTTGTCAACAAGTCCTGTTGACGTATTCACCTTCCGTTGATGACTCCCTTGATTGCTGTCCTCCGAAAGCTGTCAGAAAATGTCGTAATGAATCCATTGATGATTCCCAGATGTCGCTTCACCATCCACAAAGCGTAGATCAAGAAAGCGGTAAGGATATGGCTGAGACTGCGAAATGAATCAAAGATAATGCGCACAAGCCAATTATCATTTCCAACAGTTGGATGAACAATCATGTCCACAATGAGCATTGCCATATACCCCCCGTAGACCAACAGTGCGAGACTATTCATTCGTCTGACGTTGATGCTGCTGTCGTCGTGACATCCAAATGGCCTCAACGAATTCGTTATACATCTAAAACTTCGTATGATGTCACGCAGAAGACTCTGGAGGAATATTCCGTTCATCCAGATCGACATGACAGCTAGAAATTCAAGGACTCCTGCCAATACCTTTGTTATTACAAACATCGGAGTCTCAAATGAGAACATCACACCAATTCTGTACTTCGTCATGAAGATGAACACCACTAGGTACATGATGCTGAGAATGCAGGTGTAGACTGTGGAGACTGGGCAGCGTTCTAGAATATTGGTGTTGGAAATTTTGAATGGACATAAACCAAGAATTTTCAGGTAATAGTAGACGAATCGATTCAGCGGATGGTCATGGACTGTCATTACGAGGAAGTATGCTGTTGAAATGAGGGAGTAATGTGGGTATTCATGTTATTGTTGAAATAGGGACTTCCCCGAGCCCAAATACAACTACTTTGATATATGTTAATACCGTCCATTGCAGTCCATTAGAGAATGCCGAGGAATCGATCACTTGTCGACCTGAAAAGGACTCTTCATTATGAGAGTTTCTAGGCGATTGGATGAGTTCGCATTGTCCGCACATGCTGTACGGATATTTTTAGTGGTTCCATGGAGACTTTGGAAGGTAAATCCGTCAAGTGGTTAGTGAGAGAATTGTTATGTCATTTTTTCATTGCAAAAGAAACTTTTATTTGGGTAAAATGGAGTGTTCATTAGGATTGAAACTTGGGAAATTTAGAATTTCGTGGAAATCACTTCGTTAGAGTGTCTCATTTATTCAATTTTAATCGAAGTTAACTAATTATTAAATAAGTAGACAATTGTTTGTTGTTTAGACATGCAAGAACTCACATGAATCAACACTTGTTCTCATCAGAGTTATTCTGTATGTCCAGCTGGATCATTATGACAAAGTATGTCGTCATGGCGCTCAAAACCTGAAATTAATGATTAATGTGAATCAATAAAAATTGGAGGTATATCAGAGCATCACCTACTTTGTACAGTAGCGCTGGGTTCAGGTCTATGAGTCCATATAAACTAAACTTGATGGGCTCTTGAAGAATTCGGAGGGATATCACTTTCACCTGAAACATTAACATTTCACTTGATGACATTTTTTGAATGGGAAGAACTTCAATTCCCTGAATAGAAACTAATCCAATTCCTTGAATAGAATTTAATTAGATTCCTTCAATTGATATTCATTAAATTTATGCAATTAATTCTGATAGTGGTCCACTTGCTCACAGCATCGACGACTTCATCTGGATGATGATGATTAACCAATCGGTGAAAAATATTTCCCGTACGATTTCCTAGAAGAACAACGGAGTTGACGGTCTCGATAGTCGCCAGTACCTCAACAATGTGGATCAGCAACCACAGGAAGAATATGAGAAATGTCGGGGTGACAGTAGCACCTGATGCTTTCTTCAAATGCAGGCAGATGACGTAGAAGTACGAGGCGATGTTGATGAAGTGTGTCAATAGGAAGAACAGTAATGGAGCTCGGAAGTAAATCTCCACCATTTTCAGAATGTCTCGGAGGTCGGTGTGCACCTGGGCAAGTGCTCTGAGACAATTCGCTTCATTATCGAAGCATTGAGCTCTGCGAAGAGAACACATCGTTAAATATTTCCAAAGTACTCTACCTATTTTCATAATTCCCTTTACAACGCAGATTACTGAACAATTGATTAATACAGCTAAATATGAGGACTTAAACCACCGAACAATTCACCTCCTCCAAGGCACCCGCACCTCCGACAGGCTCTGAAAATTCCGGGGAAATTGTCTGATAAATTCATGAACAAATTGCAGATGTCTCTTCACGATGATAAAACTATAAATGAAAAATCCAGTAAAAAGGTGAGAGAGAACGCGAAATGAATTGAATGCGATCCACACGAGCTGTGCAACATAACCCAAATGTGATAGAAGAATGAGACTAAAGATCTCGAGGAAAAAGTACACAGCATTCACTGAGATCACGAGATAATCCAAATTCTTGATGACATTGGTGGCATCAGTGGAGATTCCAAAAGGCCCCACCGACACCGACAAATCACTGAAGCCCTTGATGACATCTCGCAGGACACCTTGGAGACCTGCTGCATTGATCCAAACCGACAAAATTGTCAAAAATTCCAGGATCACACTGAGAACATCTGAGATAACGCTGATCGGTGTCTCGCAGGAGAACATAATTGAACTCCTGACTTTCGTCATACAGACGAAGATCATCGCGTAAATTATGCAGAGGATGGACGTGTAAATTGTGGAGATCCTGCAGCACACTAGGGTCTTCTGATGAGTGAGTTTGTACGGGCAGACGCCAAAAATTTTCAGATAATAATAGACGAATTTGTTGACTGAAAGTCCCTGGGCTCGTCCTCCGGTCATCGCTAATTCTGCGAGGTGCAGTCATTGGGCATTTTGATATCAATTGTGAACCAGACATTAGTCATACTATGACAGGACAATTGGTGACGATCAGAGGTGACATCAAGATCGAAAGCTTTCAGGTAATTTCATTTCAGGTGATGCAGACAATCGCTTGTGGAGGATAATTTATAATGAGAAGCTGGTGATTAAGGTGTTTGGCGTCACCAAACGAAGGTGTTTGGCGTCACCAAACGAAGGTGTTTGGCGTCACCAAACGAAGGTGTTTGGCGTCACCGAACGAAGGTGTTTGGCGTCACCAAACAAAGGTGTTTGGCGTCACCAAACGTTCACCAAAAAATCCTAGGGAGAAGGTGTACACTCCAATTACCAGAAGTTACTAGTGATCACCTTGCTTGCAGCATCTTCAGCTTCATCAGTCTCTCGAAGCTGATCGGCAGTTCCCGGATAAATTCATGAACGGAATGCAACCATCCTCGTAGTTTGTTCAATGCACTGATGAAGAGCACTGTGGTGCTGTGCCTGATGCCACGAACACCGTTGAAGGTGATTCTTACGAGGGAATTGAAGTATCCTTCAGTTGGTATAATGATAACACCCAGAATTGTCATCATAGCGTAACCAACGGTTACCAGCACCACCAGATAATTGATCTTTCGGGTAATGGTGTCTCCATTGTCTTCAAGACCCAATTGTCTCAACGAATTCACTGCGCTTTGAATTTTTTTGAAAGTACGACGAACAACGCTTTGCAAGATGATTGCATTTATCCAGGAGGAGACGACGGTCAGAAATTCTAGGATTACACTCAGAATATCTGCGTATACCACAATTGGCGTCTCACAAGACAAAATAATCGACGACCTGTATTTTATCATCAGGACAAAAGTTATTGAGTAGATTAGGCATAAAAATACAGAGTAAGCGGTTGACACTCGGCAGCGGACGATAGTTTTCTCGGAAAATTTGAATGGGTTTAAACCGATTATTTTAAGGTAGTAATGAACGAATCGAACAACCGCTGGGTCGTATGAATTTTTAATCATCTTGACCGATTCTCACGAGCGAATAATTATCCGTTCGTCAACGTAACAACATCGATTACGGTAACACACATTTATTGCACAAATGGAGAACTCTACAATGAGACTGGTGGCTTTCCAAGACTAAAATGGATTACTATCCTTGAGTTACCTACTCTGAGATCGATTTTTAGTCATATTAACTGGTCCCTGAGTGGGAATTTTTTGCCTCCAATGAATCTTGTTTCAACGAAGAAAAAAGTTATTAAAAAATGAGCAATCGTAGAGCTTGTGCAGCTACACACGTGTCAAGTGAATCGTGAATTTTAATTTCCGGATTGACCAATAAATATTGAATAACAAAATTTTAATTTCTGGTTCCAAGTGCTAATGTTCAGCACAAAAATTTGACTCTTCGTAATGATGAATTAAATATTTATTTCGTTAAACAAAATTCGCTCGAGACAAAATATTTTTCTCTCAGTGCAATTTTTGACTTTGCAAATGGAAAAATTGGTAATCAGTCATAGCAAGGCCATTAAATTTTCCATCAAAACTGACTGAATTCCAATATTTAACATTTATATAATTGATTTAATACATACCTGCCGTAGAAAATAATCTTCACTGTTGATTTTCCAAAATTCTTGGAAAAATTTCCAACAAATTCGTTGACTAGATCAAACCGTTGTCTCAAACTGATCAAAACACAGATGAATAGCGCGGTAATTAGATGTGCTGGTACGCGTAAGTAATTAAACACACTCCACATTGCCAAATTAACAATTTCGGAGTGAGTTCTCACGGAGTCTGTGTAGACGCCCGCGGCGATGTACAAGACATTCACCATCAAAAGTACAAAATTCGTGCAGCGAAGAGTTTTAACGAGATCGTCATCGACGTTGAATTGTCGTAGAGACTTGGATACAGCTTTGAATCTCCTGATGATAGCCTGGAGAAGATTTTGGGAAGCTACTGCATTAATCCAGACTGATATCACCGTTAGAACTTCAGCTGTCGAGCCAATGATGTCAGACAGGACGGTAATGGGAGTCTCGCAGGGGAACATGAAGAGCAGTCTCCAGGTTATCACACGAAAGTACATGAATGTAAACATCATGCAGAGAAAGCCCGTGTAGATCGTAGCAATTGTCGAGCGCACGAGAATGTCGTCTTCAACAATATCAAAAGGACACATGCCAAGAATTGTGAGATAGCGGTAGAAAAATCGATTGAGGAAAAGATCGACGAATTTGGGGCAGCATCTCATGACGACTTTGATTAGATTAGATAGAACTGGGGATGGTCCGACTGGCCTTCCTCGCGCCACCGAACTCTTCAGCTATTGCAGCTCAGCCTGTGCTGAGATTCTCATCAGCTGCTTATCTGCGATTGGATCAGCTGAGGGGAATGTGTAACGACTCATGTAGATGCTGATTTGGTGATGATGAAATGAAGAACAGTATCACTTGCAAACTATTTTTTAGTAGTCATTGTAAGTCATGTTACCAACGCAATCCATCACAAAGGATAATTACCAGATGGTTTGATATGTAAAGTGTATTGGAGGATAAGATCTTGGAGATTCTCTGATGGACTGAATATAAATGATTCATTGGATCAATCGAACTTGGCTTTGTTTGTAATTTTTTTCTCCCGAATTAATTCTAAGCTCACTGCTTCCTTTGGTAACGTAATTGTAATTGTCAACTTGACTGTTTCGCACTTGCAACAGATATAAATTAATGATTTCCGTTTGAACATACGAATATACGTATGAATAATATGAATACACAGCACTGGTTGATTATACAAATTTATTGTGGAAAATCACAAAATTGGGAGGTTGTCTAACAGCATTGACCATGGAAACTCTATCAATGCATGTCAAATTGACAGAGGATGACTATGCACGTCGCCACTGAGACAATAACCTGTAACACAATTCCCAATTAAATAAACAATAATATAATATAAACGAAAAATTCCAAATGACTCGCCTTCGGCTCGTGATATAATCCCACCAGTTAAAAACCACTTTTTTCACGAGTTACGAATATAATTTTTCATCTCAATGTGTCACAAAAGTACACGAAGCGGAGAGTGACTGAAAAGTTACTTTTCCGACACAGCGTGATGAAAATAGTACATTTCATGCCCGAGCCTTCGAAAACCGATCATCATCTCCCACAGGCAAAATTGCCTTCCGAGCCGAAGGCGAGGACGGCGAGCACGTGGGGGACGGTGATATGTTTTCCATGGCGAGGCGTGGATATTATTTTTCGTGACGTGGGACCTGGGAAATGCCAATTTTGTGGCGCGCAGCAACACGAAAACGGCGTTTTTCAGGTGCCGCGCACGAAAAAGTACTTTTCCGACACAGCGTGATGAAAAGACATAAACACCATTAATTCCGATTGATTCTTTCTGAGTGGGAGCTAATCAGACTGTTTCACCAAGGATGAAGCTTACGTGAAGGTAGAAATGATAGTCGATGTTGAAGAGGCCGTACAAAGTCACTCTAACTCTTTTCTGGAGCAGCTGAAGAGAGAAACTGTTGAATTGCTGAAAATAACCTCAGCAGTCACACAAAGATCCTCAAACAAAGCACAAACTCGTTGAAAATTTTGAGGATTACCTCGACCGCGGACTCATCACATCGCCGACTCCTCCGCAATTGCAGAGTATGAAGTACTTGGGCAGTTCTATTTCCCTCCATGCAAGTCACACTACAGCAGCTTGTTACAGTCATCAACGACACGAGGGGAAGAAAAATCCAGTAAGTGACTGAAATAATGTAAGGATAGTCCCACTTCACTGGATTAGAATGAAAATACAACCAATTCGTGTAGATGCTCTTCGTTATGTAGGCGCTGTGAAGAGCAATGGTGACCAGCAAGGGGAACTCAAAATGTTTGATGATTTTATCGAGAAGATCGTAGGTCTGTCGATGGACTTCACCAAAAATTCGTAATTCATGCTGCAACGATAGTGTCTCTGTTCTAATGATAAAAAATAGTAATAATATCCTTTCGTATTAAATTCACCACTGCTCACCTCTTCTCATGAACCAGCCTGTCCTCTCCATGGTCATCAGCGAGGGATTTCAGATGTTCGTTGAGCTGCTGGAACTTCCTTCGTACGAAGAACACTCCAGAGCAGAGGAGGAGCAACATATTGTAGGAGACCACTCGTACATTCTGATAAATGAAGAACCACTCGGAGTCCAGTATCTGTCCCGCTCTGGCTATCTGCCAAACAGACCACGGTACAGACAGCATCCACATCACATTGAAAAACAAAACTGCCACTGTCACATTTCTGATGTACACATTAGGATCATCATGAATTCCTATCTTTCTGCTGGTGCTCTCGATTGTTCTGCAATTATCGAGAATTCCCGTCAGTCGCTTGTGGAAGAAACCAGACGATAACCAGAAAACCGAAGTGTCCATGAATTTCATGACGACGACCTCTATGTCAACCACGAATATGACGTCAGTGTCACCGGGGATTTTCCGCGAAAATCTGCCGATAATCACCTTGAAGCAAATGTAACTGAACAGTACAACCCTGAGTATCGCCTGGACGGGGGCATAGATCAAGGGCTCAGTGACACTTGTTTTGGTTAGTCTGAAGGGATTGACCCCCAGGAGATTCCAGAGACGATAGAGTAGGATGAAGTTCCAGGATCTTTTGACGGAATACATTGTTGAGTTTTCGAGATAGGTCTGAGGCAGTTCGAGATTGCAATGGGCCTTCGGCTGAATGTGTTGGGTGATTTTGATGGATTGTACTCAGGGAGATTGATGGCAAATTTAATAAGCGTAATGGAGTCGTGTGAGGGTTGTGAAGGTGACGAATTGATCGAGGTCCAAGGCACTTCTGATTATTCACGTCGTTCGATCGATACGAGGAAATTTGTCGTGAGGAGTTTCTTTTCCACTCGGTTCCATAATCTCAGTTGAAGAACTGGACTTTGTGTCACAATGTCTGCTGTGAAGACTAGATAAACTGTTGATAGTTGAGAGATAACTGGAATGGAGCAAAGAAGTCGAAAATTCTGGCAAGAGTAGTGACGATTTTTATATTGACTGAGATTGAGGACTGGATGACAACGAAGACTTCATTAAAAATTGGTGATTATGCCACTGTAGAGAGCCTTGAGGCAGAGATTCTCGTGAATTTTTTTCGTCACGTCTTGTCGATAAATCATTCGAGTTAATCCGACGATTTTCCTTTTATCTCAGATTTCGTCTCTGATTCAAGCGCTCGCCCATTTGGTGACACCCCATTGGTATGATAATGATATTGTCACATATGCGAAACGATTTAATTCAAAACCAGAGGGCCCTGTGAATGTGGACACAAGCAGCCGGACGCACTGATTGTGTCAATAATTTCTGTGGTTTGTATAAAAGAAGGAGCGGCTGCTGTCACTGGACAGTCGACTGTTGACTGCTGAGGTAGACCGAGAGAAAAAATTATTCATACGTTTTATTTCCTTTTTTTCATCAGTGCTCCATTTTTTCACAGATTCACTGATCACTCTACGCAGTCACCATGAGAACACTCGTGAGTTTGCTTGTGCTGATCGCCATTGGTCTTGTGAAAGGTGAGGAGAGATGGTGGTCAACGATGTCACTTTACCAAATTTATCCCCGAAGTTTCAAGGACAGCAATGGAGATGGAATTGGAGATCTGAATGGTGAAGAAACTGGTTCAATTTGACGATCTTCAGATCAATCAGTCGTGATTTTATTTTTCCAGGAATTATTGAAAATTTGGATCACCTGGTGGAGTCCAAAGTCACTGCATTCTGGATGTCACCGGCTTATCCAAGCCCTGGGGTCGACATGGGCTACGACATTTCAAATTTCGTGGACATCGATCCCCTCTTCGGGACATTAAAAGATTTTGACAAATTATTGGAGAAGGCCCACGAGTTGGGCCTCAAAGTGCTCATGGATTTCGTGCCCAATCACAGCTCCGATCAGCACGAGTGGTTTCAGAAAAGTGTCAAGAATATTTCACCTTACGATAACTATTACGTTTGGATGAATGGAACAGTGAAGGAGGATGGCAGCCGGGCTCCGCCGAATAACTGGGTGAGTACTTGAAGAATCCCTTCCAATAATTCCAACGATTGAGGCTCATCCTGCCTTTTTAAATATTTTTGTCCCTAGATTCCCCAAACATTTCCAGGTCTTAAAATTAATCAGGTTTTATGACGATTAGAAGATTATTTGGACACTGAACTAATTCCACATTTAGTACCTAAACTTAAAAAATTCTGACTTGCTATCTTAGCGGTTTGCCCAAAATCTGGGCGGTTGGAAGTCGTTCCTATTAAATCCTAACACTCCAATGAAAATCCAATGAATAATCCCCAATGGATCCACAGGTCAGTGTCTTCGGGGGCCCGGCCTGGACGTGGAATGATCAGAGACAAGCCTTCTATTTGCATCAGTTCACCCCACAGCAGCCAGACCTGAATTATCGTTACGAGAACCTCAGGAATGAGATGAAGGTGAGCCAATCTGAAACTCAACTTTGCTTAATGGCAATAAAAACCAAATGCTTCCAAAGAATATTGTCCTTCCTAACTGAGTTAATCACCATTGGCTGTTAGAATGTCTTGAGATTTTGGTTGGACAAGGGAGTGGACGGCTTTCGGATCGACGTGATCAATCACGTGTTCGAAATCCAATCTTTCCAAGACGAACCGCTATCAGGGACTACCAACGACCCCAACAACTACGGCTACCTGAATCACATCTACACGAAAGATCAGCCTGAGGACTACGAGCTGGTTCGCCAATGGCGACAGCTGCTAGACGAGTACAAGGACGGGGAGCATGAACGGCTGATGATCTTGGAGGCCTACACGGACATCAACTTGACGATGAGATACTACGAGTCTGGGGCCAGTTTCCCCTTCAACTTTGGCTTCATCCAGCGAGTGACTGGCGCGTCTTCCCCTGACGACGTCAAGTTCGTTATCGACGAGTGGATGACGAGAATGCCTGAAGGAGGAGTAGCCAATTGGGTGGTAAGTGTGACAGCATGAGGGACAGACATCCTGAGATTATCTAGTCGGATTGCAGTGATTAAAGCATTTGGAATTTCTTCAGATTGGAAATCACGATCAGATGAGAATCGCCTCACGATTTGGAGTCCAGAGATCCCAGGGAATTGTTGCATTACTTATGTTGCTGCCTGGAGTACTGATTACGTACAATGGAGATGAGATTGGTATGGTTGATAATTATGTTTCTTGGGAGCAGGGGAAAGATCCTCAGGGGTGTAATGCCGGCAGGGAGGGCTTCGAAGCTGCTTCGCGAGATCCCTTTCGGACGCCGTTCCTCTGGGATGGAACCACGTCTGCTGGTAATTTTGTTCTGCCTAGCCGGGAACGTCTGCTGACTGTTCTCATGGCCATCCGCTTTGATCTGTTCACAGGATTCTCGACGAATCCGAGTACTTGGCTGCCAGTGAATCCGGATTATGAAAAATTGAATCTGGAGGTGCAGAAAAATTCTACTGACTCCGATTTCAAATTCTATCAGGCTGTCGCCGAACTGAGATCATGGCCAGCAGCTCAGAAAGGTGATCTCCACACTTACGTAATCGGCGACAAGATTTTTGCTATTTCCAGGTATGCTGATTTCCCAAGGAGTGTCGGTAGTCGTTGATCAGGTTATTTGGACGTCTGACCCGACGTAAAATATTTTTTTCTCTAGGACATTGGCTGGTCAGCGATCGATTTATCTGGTACTGAACTTTGGGGACGAGTCGCGAAGTGAAGATCTCACTGGGAAAATTGATAATGTTGCGGAGGAATTGGTCATTTACCGGGGAACTGTGAATTCCGGTCTTCATTATGGGTAAGACAGCTTTGATTATGATGATGAGAAAAATGCTCACGTAACTAATTACTGCGAAAATATTTTCCCAGCTCGATAATTGATGCCAAGTCCGCGGAGATTCCGGCGCGTGGGGCTGTCGTCTACGTTGCGCCGGAAATGTCTAGTAAATTTCAAGTAAAATTATTGTAGCTCCACTAATGATGCTCTTCCGCCTGAATTGTTTGAAATGCATTCGAATAAAGAATACTAATTGATGATAATGATGATGATGATTGTTTCTTTCATTTTATGATGTGTTGAAGTGCCTCAGTAAATAGAAAAAAAAATTGAGAACGAGGAGTAAATTATCTGTAGACGTCTAGCAATTGAGCAATTAAATTCCGTCAATTCGGAATTGAATTTCAGCAGTTGCTCACTTGGTGAGGATGTCAGTTAGTCTCTGAGGTGTTGAGAAAAAAAATAATTCTGCCAGAGGCAATTATTTCCGTCAAAAAAAATTTCGCTCTACACTCTTGTGAGAAAATTATTTTTAATTTGGATTTGGTCGGGAGAATATTTTTGTTCTCAGTGCGTATATGGAACAGATTAATCGCAATCGTGATATATATCTTTAAAAATAAACTACTTGTGCTAGCCATTCGTGGATAACCGGACAACACTTGTCATGTCAATCACTCTTGATATGTATAAAAGAGGGCTCGTCCCCAGTAATCGACCAGTTTCACAATCGGCGGTGGGCAGGACTGGCAGAGCTTCACTTCTCAATTGTCTTATCAGTCAGCAGATGACAGAAATCTCATTGATCATCACTACCTCCAGAGATTTATGGATTGAATTACCTTTCACCACATCGACATGAATAAAATTATTTGCGGTTTCCTGACAATAGCAGCTCTCGTTGCTGGGGTGAAGGGTGAAGAGAAATGGTGGTCATCGATGTCGCTGTATCAAGTCTATCCCAGGAGTTTCAGGGACAGCGATGGAGATGGAATTGGAGACCTGAAAGGTGATTTTTTTCAAGACAATAGAAAATATTCCTCACTAAAGAATTCTTTGAGCTTTTTTATTACCTCACATTTTATGGTTTCAGGCATCACTGACAACCTCCAGCACTTAGTGGACACAAGAGTCGATGCCTTCTGGCTGTCCCCTGTTTATCCCAGTCCCGGTGTGGACATGGGATATGACATCTCAAATTTCATTGACATCGATCCAATCTTCGGTTCGCTGAAGGACTTCGACAATTTGCTGGATAAGGCCCACCAGCTGGGGCTGAAAGTGCTGATGGATTTTGTGCCCAATCACAGCTCAGATGAGCACGAGTGGTTCCAGAAGAGTCTCATGAATATCCCTCCCTACAACGACTACTACATTTGGGCAAATGGAACTGTTGGAGAGGATGGCAGACGTGTTCCCCCAAATAACTGGGTAGAAAATTGATGGGCTTATTACAAATTATATAATGACAATTAATTAAAATTCTATAGCTCAATAATTCTATCCAATTGATGGCATTACAGGTGAGCGTGTTCAGGGGCTCGGCCTGGACGTGGAGTGACAAGAGGCAGGCGTATTACTTCCATCAGTTCGCACCACAACAGCCCGACCTAAATTTTCGGGATGAGAATGTCGTCAACGAAATGAAGGTAAATTTAAGATTTTATTTGAGTGAATCTTTGGTGACAAAAACGTTTCGTTGGATTGCTTGAATAATTTTATTTGCTTGATTTTATTGACTGACGTAATCTTATCGATTCAGGCAGTTATAAGATTCTGGTTGGACAGGGGAATAGATGGCTTCCGGATTGACGCCATACCTCACTTGTTCGAGGCCGAATCCCTCCAGGATGAACCCCAGACTGGCCATCCTGATCCGGACGACTTCAGTTATCTGAAGCACATTTACACGGTAGATCAACCTGAGACTTATGACATGATTCGCCAGTGGCGGGTAATACTTGATGAGTACAGCAGAGATCACCAGGACGAGCGGATTATGGTCATGGAAGCGTATACAAACATGGAATTAACGATGAAATATTACGATTACGGGGCCCATTTTCCCTTCAACTTTGGTTTTATCACGCGCTTGAACGGCGAGTCCTCACCTCGGGATGTGAAAAATGTCATTGACGAGTGGATGGAACAGATGCCAGCGGGGAATGTCGCTAATTGGGTGGTAAGACAAGCCCAGGAAGTCCCCAAAAATAAGGGACCAGTAAAATGACAATAACTTGACCCATTTTCACAGGCCGGAAACCACGACAAGAAGAGAATTGTCACGCGCTACGGACTTGATAGGGCCCAAGGAATCATGGCGGTGATCCTGCTTCTGCCTGGGGTAGGAATAACGTACTACGGCGATGAGATCGGAATGCCTGACAATCGCATTACATGGGAGGAGGGCCAAGACCCCAGCGCATGCAACGCGGGCCAAGATCTCTTTGAAGAAGTGTCACGAGATCCCGCACGAACTCCATTCCTCTGGGATGCGACCATTTCCGCTGGTAAATACGATTGGGTAATCTGGGTATACAGCAATCCCCAGGAATTTTCCTGTGAAGCTCAATTGAAGCGCTACTTAGGATCGAACCTAAGTCTACTTATTTTGTTGACCATTTTTTTGACCAGGATTCTCCAGTAATTCAACCACTTGGCTACCGGTGAATCCAGATTACGAGAGACTGAATCTGAAAGTACAGAAGGACAATCCCGACTCGCCCTTCAAGTTCTACCAGGCAGTGGCAGAACTCAGATCCTGGCCAGCAGTTCGAAGTGGTGATCTGCGAACTTATGTCATTGGTGAAAGGATTTTTGGATTATCGAGGTAGATTTTCTTATTCAATAAGCCATTAAGTGCATCTGTCTGACGGATTCTCATTTGGCTATCGTTCGCCTGCTGCAGAACGTTAACTGGGGAGCGGGCGATTTACGTCGTAATGAACTTCGATGATCAGTCGCACAATGTCAATCTTGTTGATGCAATGGAGAATTTGCCGGAGGAACTCGTTGTTTATCGGGCGACTGGAAATTTTGGTCTTTTAAATGGGTGAGTAATTTTTATTTCGTCCACTTTTCGGCTTCGGTCACTCGTGCAACTACAACTGCTATTAATTAATTTGGGAATATTTTTTTAGGGCTAAAATTGATCCGAGGACAGCTCAGATCGCCGCCGGCGGTGTTGTTATTTATCTGGCACCCCAAGATTCCTGAGTCGATTACGAATGCAATTGTAAATCGGTGGTAGGCTTAATTGAGGCAAATTACGTATTTTGTTCTTTCTATTAACAAATATGAGTAATAATGATCACATGTGCGATAAAAATTAATTAGACGACCGCGAATATAATCATATCGTTACGAAAAATGTCACAGCTATCAGAGATCAAGATTAATCAATGAATTGGTGATTAGAGAAATGCGGAATGTTTTCGTATATTTTGATCGCTTGTTTTAGATCTTTCAATAGACGATGTTTAAAAAAATGATCGACCAAATGATACTTATAAAATTACGTAATTCTCTGTGCCCTCTTGTCATTCCACAGCCGAATCTTCAACGCGATTTTATCGTACCGAAGATAGAAAAAATGATGATAAAATGATATCTGTAATTTCGTGATTGAGACTTTGAAGCGGTTCAGTTATCGAATTGAACCATAATTACTATAGAAGTGACCATTGAACATATCATCTGAAAAGAAAATTACGTAATTGGTATTATAATCTCATAGATTTAAGGTATTCATTCACTGGGTAATCTTACACGGACAAGAAGGCCGTGATCGATAAGGCAGAGCCCGTACAACGACACTTTGTTATGTCTCCTCAGTAATTGCAGGGAAAACATGTTCAACTGCTGGAACACACAAATTACTTTCTCATAATTGACTGGGGGAGTGTCCCCCGAGTTATCTCAGCAATTCGGGGAGTGTCCCCGAGTTATCTCAGCAACTCGGGGACAGTCCCCGAGTTCCTGAGACATCCCAATTTTTCATGCTTGTTTTCGGTCGTAATTAGTGACCCCTAAGCGGCCATTATGAGCAGGGATTCTGGGAATTTCTTGAAAATCAGCGGACAACAAGAAATACAAGCAACAATCGAGCAGGCCGGGCCATAACCTCCATCATATTCACCATATTCAACTCCTGACTTTGCAACTCCTCGGATATCCGCAGCGAGTGAAGAACTCCGGCAGTTCTTCGAGCCTCAGTTGCCACGGAATCACAGCATATCGTTACAATAATGATTGTCAGGACCGGATAGACGATCCAATGGAGGGTTGATGTCAAGTAAAAAAGGTCCAGCCGGTGTAGAGGTGTCGCCCGAAGGTACAGCCAGAAGCAGTAGAGGTTAGCCGTTATGTGCATTATGTGCGATGTAACGGTCAGCAATAGAGGAATTGTGTAGTGAATCACAATTTCATCAAGCAGGACACAAATGTTCCGATGAAGCTCACCGAAGCTGGAGATTCTTCCCCGCAATAACCGTCTACCAATCCTAAATCATTACGAAAATTACAGCAACAGCAAGGTCGCAGAATAATCACAAAAGGATAAAATCATTGGACTCACCCTGGATTTGTAGTTCTTCTAATGATCCAACAGTTGCCAGTTAGAGTGTGCAATTCCACGTTCAAGCGATGAAAATGTCGACTCACAATCAGAATGGTGAAGACAAATAAGGACATCATGTCGGAGTGAACTACCCGGATAATGTTGTAAATCCCATAATCCACGGAATCAAAGTTCCTTGCCAGTCTGTATGTGTGCCAAGTGGCATTAACTGCTGTCAATATAAAGCACGTATTGAAAAATACGAAGTAAATTATGAAACCCGTGATAAATCCTCTGTAGTCAGCTGTGATGCCAATTCTTCTCTCGATGGAGTGAATTCTTTGAAAGCGTTCAATGATCCTTATCAACCGCTTTTGATAGAAATTGGAGGTGATCCAACAGCTCGAGACCTCCGCGAATTTCAGGATTACCATTATGTGATCAACTACAAAATGAACTGGAGTGTCAATCACCATTGTCACCCCCGCTCGGTTGATCAACAGTTGGCTGCAGATAAATCCGAAAATTGTTGTCAGAAAAATAGTGTAAAATACAGCGCAACGAGATGGCTTTATCGAGCCGTCGGAGCTCAATCTGAAGGGATTGAGTCCCAAAACATTTCCGAAACGATATAATATTATGAAGCACCACGAATTCCAGGGAATGGGGGATTCCATTGTCCTCGGGTGTCTCTTCAATTATTGTTTCGTAGGAAAGCGTTGAAGATGATGGATTCTTTAAATGCTACTCAGGGTAATGGCCTTAATGGTATTGAGTAATCTACGAATGTACTTTGAATTGGAATGGAATTTAATCTGCAATTTCTCCTGTCATTCAATGACTTTTCACCTCATCATCAAATTGAAATATAATCACAAGACTGGTCACCATGGAGTACACCATCTGAAAGAGAAATAATTGAACTTCATAACCCGGAAATGAAAAGTTTACAATTGTTTCATCTGCTAATCGATCAAAATGCCATTGTCAGGACAATTTTCTTTTACATAAAAATATTAATCAATTAAATTTGATTAATCTTACACGAAGAAGAAAATCTTGATCCAGATAATAGAGCCCGTACAGCGACACTCGAACCCGCTTCCTCAGTAAATGCAGGGACAGAATGTTAAATTGCTGAAAATAATGATCATCACTTTAGAGTTTGATGACAGCACATCCCAATCAATCGGATTTACCGCACTCAGATGATCCGCTTGAGCTCTTTCAGAGAACCACAAGGAGTGCAGAATTTCTGGGGTCCTTCGAGCCTCAGCGGACATGCTGCCGCATTGGTTTAACAGGATAACAATGGCCACGGCTGGTAAAAAAAACCAGTGGATATACGAGGCCATGAAGACAAAATTCCACTGTCCTCTGGGTGTGTCCTTCAGGTGTAGCCAACAGCCGTAGACATTCCCGGTCAAATAGAGTACGTGCGTTGTAATGATAATCAATATTGGGAGACTGCAAATGGCGACGATATGACTCAGAAGACTACCGATTTCCTGATGAAGCCGGCAGAAGGTGAATAATGATCGGCCTGAGGACATCCTGTCTACTCTAAGCAATAAAATAGTCGACATAAGAAACCCTTCCCGTTGATCTCATGACGTCTGATTACGAAAGAATAAAACAAAAGTTGGCAAATGTATAATCATTACTTGCAGGCATTTCCGAAGTGGTGATGTCCCTCGCTGGCCTCAACACCTTCACTTTCCTTCGCCCAATGTTCCAACTGTTCATTCAGACGTCGGAATTTTCTCTTCACAGTCACAATTCCGTAGATGAATAAAAATACCACATCAAAAGTAATTACTCTTATAACCTGATAGATACACCACCACCCGGTGTCTCGATTCCGTATCCCCCTCCTGCCAATGAGCATCGTATAAGTCCCAGACAATGAAAAGACCACGTGGGACAATATCACAACAACAGTCCACCTCTTCACTCGTCCACTGTAATCATAAAAAATCCCCACATCTTGTTCAATAACGTGAACTCTACGGAATTGATCAACTAATCTGATCAGGCGATTCTGGAAAAACCCAAAGGACGACCAACAGCTGGTGAGCTCCACGAACTTCATTACAATCATGTACTGATCGAGCAGGAAAAAAACTGTCGTCTCACTCGGTAATTTTATGCGAAATCTATTGAAGAACAGGTGCAGACATATCAACCCGAACATTAAGATTTGTATTGAAGTATAAATTGGAGCGATAAAGGTCGTATGCAGCATGCTCGCATCGGTCAATCTGAAAGGATTCAGTCCCAAGATATTCCCGAAGTAGTACAGAACTTTGAAAGACCGCGATTGTTTGTCGAAGGGATTCATTTCCTTCGTGACTTTCCCCAGGACATCGCAGTCAGCCTGAAGAATATACCAATTGCTATTGACAGAAATAACCTGACGGTAATACCATTAGACGCAGTTGATCATGCGTCAACGTCACTTCAGAAGACACCCGGAAATAAATTAATCCAATCAATAATGCAGAGCTGGCAGTACTGACGTTCAACTCCTTCAGAAAAAAAAAATACAGGTTGCTCAGGAGACACCTAAAGTGGATTATTCCTCAATTTATCAGTCCTCAATTGCTTGATCAAACTGCAGCATGATGACTATGCAAGTAACCATAGAACACGTCATCTAAAAAATAATAAAAATAATAATCAACTAATGAATCTCCGGTAAAGGGATACAACACCACCCTCAAAATAATTAGTTTGATTATTCCTACAAACTCCTTTGAAAACCCGAATTAATTCACCACTTAGTACCTAAACTAAGTATTATCCACAATAAAATCAAGTCGGACTCAGTTAGGTGAAAAGTTGTAGTGATGGGAAATGAGCACCTTTGTACACCATGGTGCACCTTTTGGGGTTCATTCCAGCCGCGTCCCCGTCGCGAATCCTGGGTAACGCTAAGTGCTGGAGAGGTTTGCTATACCTTTCCCGCACGTTGATTTGTGTAATTTCATAATTTGTAAATTATTAATTTAATTTTATACC
>JAPYZN010001108.1:0-24718 GCA_030522865.1 Psyttalia lounsburyi
CTTCGACTTCTGAAAATGTCAAAATAAAGCATTTTTTTTAAAAATGTATTGTTAATTTAAAAACTACTATAGAAGGGTGAAAAAGGTTGTTAAATTTCTAACGATCACAGCTATTTCATATACGATTTCTTTCTCCACGAAAAAAAAAAAACTCTATCTGTGTATACTATATTAAAATGGTCCTTAGAACGATGTTTATGATTGTTTCTGTATATTTCTTTACAACTATTAAACGTGATTGATGATTCAATGTTTGAAATACGTTGGTGTTGATTGCATTTTTTTTTTACCTTTTTCATTTTTATTGGTGAGATCTATTCTAAATGTTCATACGTTGGATATTGTACAACTGCTGAATTACACACGTGTACCATATATGTAATTGCAAATAATCACTACCTACCTCAACTCGCGTATGAAATAATTTTTATTCATAAAGACATTTGTTTCTTTTTTTTTTCTCTTCGTTTAAATCCGCCAGTTGTTCCTACTCCTCAATTGTTCATTTGTAAAACTTAGCTCTAAATTGGAAATTTTGCTGTTGATATTTCTACTGTCGTTGACGGAAAATTTAAGTAGTTCGTTTCGTTAATTAGCTTTTAAAAATTTCTCATGCAGTCCATAACTATCCAACACGCCAACTATATCACAATAGAACGCCACTGAATCCTTCCGCTTTTGCTTTTATTTATAATTAAATTAAATCGTACAAATTATTCCACGAAGGATTGTGTAGACGTCGACGGACTCGTCGCGAAACCCGAAGTGCAAAGTTTATTCTCAATTTCTGATCAATTTTCTCGTCTCTGTTTTTATTTTCCCATCGATTATTTAATTTGAATCAGGAATTATTGAGGACACGACACGAGTTCGCAATCACAGCGCTTTCGTTTCATCTCGTTTTGTAATTTTATCTTGTCATTGTGATTTTGAAAAATGATTTTTGAATAGGAAAAACCTGATTCTATAGATTTTTTTAGGGTGGACTCACTGTTGACTCTTGTCGGAGGATGAGGTCGTCAGGTCCAACTCTCGGGGGACTGGTTTCACTCGGACGCGGTAGAATTTTGTGCCTTGAGGTACGTGGTAACGATTTTCATGCTGAAATGAGATTTGCAATTTTTATTCAAATATTCTCAAATGAGATCCAATTTTTTTCATTACAAAAGACTCATGAAGTGAAGAAAATAAAACTATAATAAAAGAATTATTCTCAAAGTACCTTTTTGGCCTGACAATACTGTTTATCAATGACCTCTCCAAGAACATAGATCTGCTTGGGCAGTCCATCGCTGTCCCTCCTCAGCATGAGCGTATCAATACACTCAGAATGCAAAAAGTGCATCGTCCTCGACTCCTGCAGTATGATATAATTGCCGTGTTCTGTATCCCACAGTACAATAACCGAGTCACCGGGTTTGCAGCTATTGAGTCTGATGCACGTTTGCTGAAAGAGATTGGTGGTACTCTTGATAAGCGTCTCCCGACACCTGAAAGTGGCGTCCTGTTTGTTCTGATCAGAGGAGCCAGCCTCAGCACTCCCAGACTCCGAGACAACAGCCACCGAAGTATTCATCTCCTTGTCGCGTGCGTCCATCGACGCCGTAACTTCCGTGACAAAGCCACGCCTTGACCGCTCCTTCACAAGTTCAATTTCCAATCGCACTTTGTCCGCCTCCAGACTCTCAACCTTGGCCTCCATCAACTCCTTAGACTCCTGAACTGCCTGGAGAGTGGCAGCCAATCGTTGATTATCGGTTTCCAGGCACTCGAGACGTCTCGTGAGACACTCAGCACTATTCGCCTCTAACCTAACTTTCTTAGACTCGGAAACCTCAATGTCGTCCTTGCTGGTTGACATCAGGGATTTCATGCTATCATCCAACATTCCCGCAACACTCTGTGATTTTTTTAGTCGTCCCTCGGTCAACTCCTGTCGTAGTTCATTTCTCTCTGCTTGTAGTTCGTGTAGTTGAGACTCTCGTTGCTTCAACATCTTTCGCTCTGTCGCCATTTTCTTCTCCAAGCGACGTTTCTCTTCCTCAAGTTTCTCCACCTTCTCCGACAGTGCCTGCCTAACCCGGCAATCGTCCTCCGTAAGCCTGCTGATGATCTCCTGAGACTTGTTGTACTGCCCCACCAAAGCCGTCTCCCTAATCCTGTAAGCCAGGACCTTCTCCTCCAACTGTTTCTGCGCTAGCATCACCCTAAACTGCACCTTGGCCTCTAAATCTATGGACTCCTTCTCAATAGCCTTCTTGATAGCGGCATCCTTCTCCGCAATGAGATCCATCTTGGTCTGTGCCAGTATAGCCTCATGATTGGCCACCTCAATAACATCAGGTCTCTCGATCTTCTCAAGACTCGAGTCACTGGGGCTCCTCTCCATAACCGTGGACGCAGCCATGAGTTTGAACCGACTCCTGATAGTCTCGAGTTCAGTTTTATACTCCATCTGCAGCTTATCAGTCGCCTCCTTCACCAATTTTTGCTGATCAGCCCTGGCACGAGCCAAATTATCCTCGAGCTCTTTGACATTCTGCCTGCACTGCTCCAGAGCATTTGTCAACGAGGCAATCTCCACTAGACGTGACTCATTGCTCTGCTCAAGTGAATTCTCCTTGTCGATTCTCGCCTGCTCCATGGCATCCTCCAATTGTCCCTGGAATCTCCGCTGAATATTCCTCATCTCCTCCTCCTCAGTATCCAATTTCTGTCTCATTGTCGCTATCAATCGCTCATGCTCAGTCAGCTCGGCATCCTTGTCCATGATTGAACGTTTCAGGCTGAGAATCTCCTCGTCGCGGACCTCCAGCATTTTCTTGGCATCCGTCAACTCCAACTCATGGTCAACTGTCAACTCCTGTTCACGCTCTCTCAACGCCCTTTCACATTCTCTCGAGTGAACTGCCAATGCCTGGCCTATGCGCTCTGTCACCTCGTGAATTCCACACTTGTCGTCGTTAACTTTGTCTCTGAGAATTGTCAACTCTTCTCGAAATGCTGTCATAGCCTCGCCCATTGCTGTCTTCACGGTTCTGAGGATTGTTCGTAAACGCTCGACTTCGGCCCTCGTATTTCCGAGATTCTCCTGCAATGATAAGACGGAAAAAAAAATTTTTTTTTTGGAGGAGAAAGAAAATAGATTATTGATTAATCATCTTAAATTCACGTGCTCGAGATCATCAGCTAGTGGATTTTTTTTTCATTTAACTCATGGATTCTGTGGTCATTCTAGGGAAGTTAAGCTAGTGTAGAACCGAGCACCCTGTGATTTATCACATAATTTTTTGTTTGTTGTTAATAACAAATGGTGTCTGGGATTGGGGATAAGTGTGGGCGTATGTGTGTGTGTGTGTTTGTGCGACGGCATCAGCTACGCCCTGAAAAAGACTGAAATGTTTGAAACTACTCGGGGGCGGAAATGCTTCATTATGGGGGGATAAGCTTTATCGTGGACATGCTGAAAGGTAAAAGATTTGTTGGAGTGAATTTATGGAGATTTGGTTTGATCAACACAATTGTGACATTTTCTAGAGCTGGAGTACAACAAAACAATACAATCTAGAGCTCTCGAAACGCCTGAACTCGAAACTTTCGAGTCTCAATTAGTGAATTATTAAAAAATAAAATCTACAATTTAATGAGTTAAATAAAAGATCATTAAAATTTATTTGCCACCAGCTCTGGAATTTTCTAATGCCTTCAGATGTAAGAATAAAGGGAGAAAACGAAAAGTAACAGATGAATCTTAATTGACACAAAATAAAAATGCCACCCGTGAGATTATTCTCATGAAATAGATTTTACCATTCCCTCGATATTCTAATGCCTCTAGATGTACGAATAATGTAAAACAAAAGACAAGTGAGTCTAAACTATAACACAAAATATTATTAACAATGGTTGATTTGTCGACTGAGGTCTTTTAATCTGGAAAATGTCGTTCCAGTACCTGAAGAAGATTAACAATGGCCTGATGATGGCCATCGCTGTGATGCTCGCTGAGGCTGCTTGGCAGCGACTCATCCATGTAAAATTCAGTACCCAAAAAATCACAATTCGTTGTCTCCCCGTATGGACTGCTATCCCCACTCTCCAATTGAATATTCTGCTGATTGAGCTGGCCGTCGCACTTCACATTTGTCATGGGATTAATTGGAAAGGTACTCGGTTCATTATTTTCAATGCACTCGACTAATGGGCACAGTGCAGTTGAACGATTTAAATCAACGCGAGAATTTAAGGACATGTTAGTGGATATTGAGGATGTGGGGGAGACGCTCCTCGAGCCACCAACCTCCAATTGTTTTCTCAGTTTTTCCTTGGTCTCGTAGCACGCGGGCTTGCCATCATTTCCCTGGACTATTTTCTCGAACTCCTCGGTGTCAGTCTCCGACTCGAAACCAACCCTGAAGCGAGAAAAAACAAGACAAATCTTTTAAATTTATTTCAATTTGCAATAAGCCCTTTATCGCCAGAAGATTGCGTTCTTATAAATAATTTGAAAACACTTTGAGAATATTTGTCAGAACTCCATTTAATTAAATTACTAGAAGTGATTTTAAAGTTAATTAAAACTTGTGAATAATTTTACTTTGAAATAAGTTTTATCGTCTCAATTTTTCCACTTTCATTCTTCATGAATATTTTAAAATAAAATAGAAATATTAAAACTTTTGTCAGATATATATATTCACACATTCAGATATATTTATCAAAAAGTTGAACTGAAGTTAATTTGTACTTGAAAATTCCTCTCAAATAAATAGTTTCCCCCGATTAATCTAAAAGCCAATTTCAAGTGAAAATAGAGCAATTTTATTTCCAAACTCTTCCCCCACTTTGTAATAAAACTTCACCAATAAAATCACCTGTCAGTGGTCATAGGAACCCTCCCCCCCTGCTCCTTGGTGACGATATCCACCCGCATTGAGGTGCTACTCCCCTTGTCCTTGCTGGCCTCTCCACTTCCGTCCGTAAAACTCTTCGACAAGAAGAATTGAGTAATACTATTTAAATCAGGCGTTGAAACTGAATCAGTGAGATCAGGAAGTTGATTTTTCAGGGTCTCCATATCCTCAGCAGTCAGCTACAAAATTAAAGTAATCAATGAATTCAAAGAAAATAATATATTAATAAAATAATCCCAAATATCAGCTGAAAAATACCTTAGGCAGTTCACTGTCAAAAACCGTAGGCGCTTGAGTGGCAAAAGCTGGTGGAATATCTTCTAGTCCAGGAAACAGAGTGTTCAAGAAATGTCCCTCGAATTTGCTCTGAAACTCCCTCCGTCTCTCAATCTCCTCGCTATGAACTGTGAGCAATTGACAAGCGAGATTGCTCGCCCAGACGAGAAAAGCTTGTGAGAATGTTCGCCTCCTAACGACCTCCGAGACAGCTGTTACATACATCTGTGGAGCCAGATGAATCTGCTGAAGGACCTCGAGATGACGCCTCAAACGCTTGAGATTCTCGTGATACATGACGAGTTTTCCATCGACCTCCATCATCTTGTTCTCAACATAAGTGATCCACTTGAGTCTATGATAGATATTCACAGACAATTCCTCCTTGGCTCTGGTGCAGCGACGCCTGATGTCCCTCAATTGCGAGTGATTCTCCATCATAACCACGAGCTGACGTCTGTGAGAAGTGCACAAATCCGGCAGAACACTGGCATCTCCAAGATTATTGGCGCGTGTCTGATTCTGGAGGAATCCCTGGGCAAGTTCGCCCTGCTCCTGTACCAGTCTCTTCGTCTGTGAGAGCAATTGCTCGAGGGCAAAGAGCCTCTCCCCCAGTCCCTTGATCTCCTTCATCTCGGGACGATTTGATCCTACAATAGCAGCGTCAACCTCATTCTTCAGTGCCTCCATCATTCGCTCATCGAATTGCTCGAGACCTCGTGAGCACTGCTCGGCGACTTGCTCGAGACTACTCTGATTGTCTTTCGCCGAGATCCAACGGAGAAGACTGAGAACCTCGTCGGAATGGTCCTGGGGATCTTGCGGCTGGTCGTCTGGACTCAGAAGACCCTCCGCCTGTGCCCGAAGTGCCGGCAGAATTGGAATCTTCGAGAGAGTTCCCAGATCTGTACTGAAGTTGTTCAATAGTTGCATGTGTTGCTCACGCTCTGTCAGGTAATGAGTGAAACTCTGCTGGAGTAAATCCGCCTTCGACTGAAACATGTGAGTAATATCCTCCAAATTAGCAACAACAGCAGCCCAGCCCTGCTGTTGGAGATGTTGATCGTGAACCAGTCGTTCGCATGTTCTCGTCTGCTCTCTGGCGATGCTGCAGCACTGCTGGGCAAGCTGTGCTCTCGACACAAGAGTACTGTAGGTGGCTGGCATCGCCAGGGATCCGGTGATCTGCTCGACGAGGTCGACATCTAGACAGAGAATAAGTTTCAATAGTTCAGGTACGGAAAAAGACATTCACGAATTGGTACTGAAATTTTTATTGCAAAAAAATTCTGTTAGCCCTTAATTTTTCTTTTTTACCCACAAACAAAATATCATGCCTCATGATTTATTTATTACCCCAGGAAAAAGCCCTTGAAATCATCAGCAATCATTCATTACCGAAATTAAGCAATTAGGAATATCGCAGCATAAATTCGCCCAGTGATTGATAGCGCAATGACCCTTGCCTGATCACTGAATTATCAGCTGACCGAATTTGCAATGAGCGCGGGGGTCGAGTTAATTGTCGTATTTATTTGAATAACTAATGAGATCATCACAATCGACACAAATTGTGATTGATACACTCTGAACCCATTTTTTTATTTACTCGCCAATAAAAAAACCAGTTAACATTAATTCACCCGGTAAACCCAATTCCAACGCCACTTCCTGGATATGATCGTTAAATTGTACTGAACAAAATCTCGAATAAGATATCAATGAACACGATTACAAGAGATTTAAACATGAGTCTTCTTTATCGGCACGTTCGATCAATCCTTTCACCGCTTCCAAATGAGAGGAAAATACTGTAATCTGTGATGGAGAAATCATTATCTGTTTGCAAATCTAAGTGGTAATTTCCCGCTGGAAAACTATTCCGAGAAATAATAATAAAAAATTCAATGAATAGGATGAATTCCCCGACTTTTTACTTCCAAAAAAAAAAAAAAAACCACTGAACGAGGAGAGAAGATGTTCTCTTGGATAAGTATTAATTGAACGGAAGAGCCTAGAAATTTAAAAATTACGAAAAAATACATGAATATTGCAATTGGAAATTAAAATTCTAGTTTGGCAATAGCAGTCGTTTAACTCACGTAATATTTCTTCACAAACTCCGCTCTATACCTGCGAATAATTTACCTCTTGTGCCAAATATTTTGTTATTGTTGAAAAGCGATCGATTAACGCGCAAAAAGAAAATTTAGTTTCCGCGTTACGACCTCAAATCGAGATCCAAGGATCGAAAGATTCTAAGGTCTTAAATTGAGGCTTTCAAGAGTCTCAGTAAAAAAAATCCTCGTCTGAAGATAAGAATTAGTTCATCTTCAGTTGGAGACTGAAATGCAAAAACAATTGCTCTTTTCAACAGCTAAAATCCCCGGCCCCGCGGATTTTTTTCTTCGGGTGTTAATCTCATCGAAAGAGACCATTCATAGAATTTTCCACAATACCATCGAGATCCACAGTATCACCGCGATAGTTACGCAATGACTGGTTGTGTCCTCGATCCGCGATCGCAGTACACGCGCGCTATTCGATTACGCAGCGCTCATTTACTCGGACCTCACATTATATCAGTGTAACTCGTGTACTCTTGTGGATGATTGAGAATCAATGTGTGGGAGAAGATTGTCGCTCGTTTGGCGTCGTACAGTCTGCTATGCCCAGTTAAATGCTGTCATTCTAAGCTGCATTGCCAGTCTGACGTAAATTCAGAATTAAGAATGGAGAGGGGGGAAAAAAATGAAGGTGGCATTGTTAAACAAGTGAAGGCTTTGATTTTGCGTCAAAAAATAAAATAAGATTGCCCATTCTATTTTACTATCTCAAATATCTGAACAAACGATCCCTCCCGAGTATTTCATTTTTTACTGAGTCGCAATAATGCAAATGAATAAGAATTCTAGGACAGACTTTTTTCTGTACCCATAAAAACTGGTAGCGAAGAGGATTTTTATTTGTCTGAAATTCCCCCTTCGGAATAATGAAAAATTCTGACTTAAAATGAAAGAAAAAATATATCAAACTGACAATGATTGCTCTATCATTTTAATTGTATCCAAACCCAGACATTTTTGCAGACATTTTTGCAAATCAACCGCAAAGGGGATTTGAAATGGCTCAAAATTTGATAAAATAAAACCCCAACGATCGTATTTAACGATTGCGAAATATTCGACGAATGGCAAATGTAGACATAAGATTTTTATCAACTATTCCTTGGAATAGAATTGTTTGGAGGCCAACAATTCGAATGTTATTTTATTCGTCACGTTTGGTGAGTTCAAACCAATAGATATTCATGAATACTTCGATAAGTCATGCAAATACTATTTTTCCAGTAGCTTCCAGTTGTTTTCATGCCAATAAAAATTACCCACTGCGTATTCCCTTTTTCATTGAGTCGTAATAGCAAAGACAAACGCGAATTTAATCTAAAGTCATCCAACACCAAAGCATTATCAGCAACTTCAGTACCGATTACTACTTAAGCTGCAATTAATTAATGACAGTTTGAGAAATTAAATGATTTTATCCATTCTCGATGGCTCCACGAAAGAAAAAAACAAGTGGAAAAATAAATAGTCCGAGTAATGGCCTCACAATTAGGATCTATAGGTAGTGGTAAAAATAAATGATAAAAATGTCGCGAGCGTTTTCCAACTCTTCCTCATCTCGGCAAAAAAATAGTAGCCCATTTGGAACTCGTCCCAACTTCCCTATTGCAACAATAATAATTATCATCGAGTCGACTCACCAGTGCTATAATCAGTATGCGGTACAGGTGGTACTTGACTCTCGATAGCAGCTTTACTGAAGAGATAGATGGGATTGGTATCAGTGCCCGCTGAGTACGAGCAAACCCGGGCGTTGGGCTCCAAACTTTCCCCACCGCTCATCAGGAGCACTTGGTGGACAGCGAGTACTCCGCATTCTCGCTCAATTGCCTCCTTCAACTCTGCAACACTGAGAGAAAGAGCATGAAAAATTCACTTATTTCTTTCACCTATGCGGTCTATTTACCCCAGTCTTGTGAAAATAAATTTGGAACAGATGGAGGAAATGCATTGCCAGTGGGAACGGGGTCACGCACAACTAGACCTGGTTCGTTAAATCTAACTTTCCCCATTGGCGATCATTCGAGGGATTAGCACGAGAATATTATTTAATAATCAACAGATATTTTTTTTTACAGGATAATTGGGTAATTGGACTGCCCGGAAATGATGGAATGTGAATAAATTGGTTGAACAATCGGTTTTTATTCGGTTCGATGGTGAATAAAATATTAACAAATGCTGATTAACCTCGGATTGTCCCGGATTTTTGCGGAGCAAAAAAACACAGCTCATTTTAATCCCTGGAAGACTGACACGCAACAGAGAAATTGTCCTGATAACCGCCACGTGCTCGAGAAACATGTAAATTTAGGAGATAACGCATCATTCGTATTTGTACTGGTAAATACAAATGAACTAATACCAATGAAACACTTTGGTCTATTGCATCAACCGTCGGACACATGCAGCTACAAACTGTCGCCAAGTTCTTGATGATACGTAAGCATCCTTGAATATTTCATCAGAAGATTGATGCACTAGTTGCAATTTTACCGGAAAATCGTGGCGCAATTATACATCGATAGACATTGATCCCGACTTTCCTCGGGATTCATTCCATTTTTATTATTGCTGGTTTGCTTGAGAAAACGTGCACTTGACGATGACATTTGCGTATCAAATAGAGCAATTCAATGAAAAAATAATAATAATACTGCATAATATTGTGTCATAATTTAACACTGATTAAACAAAATGGCCTGGAAATTGTGCAATTGCGGGATTTGTCTGGATCTGACCTGGCGGATTGAAAAAGATACCTCGAAAAAGGAGAGGAAATTGAAAAGCCTTTAAATTTGCTCACCCTTCATTCATATCGAGTACAATAAAAAAAAACACTTCGCTTTTTACTATTCATAGAAAGGAGTCTCGACATGTCTACACTTTCTTCTGTATTCAACATCTCAAACATTCCTCCCACTTTACGACGCGAAGTAAGAAAAAAAAGGCATTGACGAAGGAAAGCACTCGTTTCTTTTCCCAACGAATTTATTTAAATCGTCAACGAAGGACAAAAAGAATTCTGCACTTTAGTGTTCAAATTTATGGAGGAAGTGGAGCAAATTGGAGGCTATTGATGTTTTTCTTGATGAAACGTAACGTTTTTTTTTATAACTGCATGAAAGATTTATCAGTTGAGCTCACGCTGGGCTCATTAGAGAGCAAAAAATTGGTTTGGAATTTTTTTTCTTCATTTTCTTTTTGTTTTTAATGAATTATGCTGCTGTCATGACCTTTCTAAATAAGTGACTTATGTAAATGTCCTCGATCAAAAATTTTATGCAATTATTTATCTCCGTAATTGTCTTTATCCTTTAATCTTGAGAATGAAGAAATTAATAATGTCCGTGGTGATTTTTCTGATTCTTTGATTATGGCAAAATTAAATTGAGGAAATCTCTATTGCAATAAAACCTTAAAATCAATCTAATGGTAGTCTATTGAATACTAATTATTCAATAGCCTTTTAATTTAGAGAACAATCTCTCGCCGAAGTGGGTGAAATGAAGAAGGAAGAGCGTAAAAAATTAAAAATCTCCACAATTACCTCTGCAGGGCAAGCTTGATGTCGAACGTCAGAGTAGCTCCAGTGTCCACATGGAATATGTACAGCATTTTCGTGCCCCCTGGATTGCCTCGGGCGCTTGCCCCCGAAACCTTGTAAAAAAGACGGTAGTCAGCTCGCTCGGGGCCGTACCCCACGTTTCCCAGAGCTCGCGAGGACGGCCCCCGTCGACCTGCACCTCATCTACCCCGAGTGCTCCTCTCTCATGTGTGCCTCCGTGTCGACAAAAGCCTCCGAGCCTCCAGTAGTTTCCAAGCCCTCAACTATCATCCAGCCCTTTCCCACTCGTCTCCAGGATAATCGAGCCCACCGAACTTCCTCCGGCAGTCCAGGAACAAAGGACAAAACCCAACGACCGATCAGATGTCCCGATCAGCTGCTCGGCCAAAACAAAGCACTCACGCACTCGCTAGTCGCCCAACGACAGTCTCCTCTCTGCTCACCTTCCGGCACTTTTTCCCCCAGGAAAGGAAAAAACACCCTCCGACGACGATAAATTCTCTCAAAACACTGGCGTATTAATAACAATGAGGAATAAACACCCACGAATTGCACTGTTATCCCTCGTAGTCTGAGGGAACAAAGCAATCTGCGCCTCTCGTGCGAAAACGAATGCGCGAGAAAACAAAGAACTCGGGCTTCACGTCACCTCAAGTCCCTTGCACGAGACGTTTTGGGATTAATTGTGGGGGGGCCAGTGTCTGATTCTTGCCGTTTTGAGAATTAAAGTCAATGGTTTTGTGCGCTGAAACAAATTAAACGCGCAATTGTTTGGGGTAAATCAATGCTGGCGAAGGTTGAGCACTAGTGGTGTGGGGGGCTGTGTGTGTTTGTGTGTGTATGAGGTGGACTGGCAGAAATGCTTCTGACGCTGAGCGTCGCCAGCTGTTTACTGCGACCGGAGCGCCGTAACGCGTCGGCGATGGTGGCGTGGGGAAGGCCTGGGGGAGAGGGAAACGAGTTTGTGCCTGTTTTGGGAGAGATTCGTTTGTCCAGATATTCCACTTGAGTCCGGTTGTACTGTTAGACTGCGCGGCTTCGGCTGCGCCGTGAACGAGGAGATGGGGGTGAGTGGAAATTTTTATGTTTGAGGGGGAAATTGTGGTGGGGTTTTCACGTTTTCGGATGATGGATTAAGTCTTTTTCCGGGGCTCTTTTCTTACAGAAGACGCAGGAGCTGAGGGAGATGGGAGAATTCCTGGCATAGCCTTTTTTTGGAGAGTAGAGAGAGCGCCCGGAAAAAGACGAACATTTTCCTAGCTCACTTTGACAAAATTCCAGGAAGACGCCACCCTAGAGGGCCTTTAGTCGGCTCGAATCATTTCATCGATTTGCCAGTGAAATCCATTGGATTTCTTCTGGAAAATCTCTTGGAATCTTCGTAATGGAGGACGAGAGCAAATTATGTTTATGCTTTGGCGTTCGTTGACGAAATTGGCAGAGAAATCTTGCGGACTTGGGAGAAAATCTGCTGAAGAGGCGCTAGGCAGAAATAAAGGTTAAGTCCATTTTTATTATTTATTCATTTTCAATAGATATTTCTAGCTCTTCGGGGGGCAGCAAAATTTTATCATAACTTTTTTTGTAGACCAAAGAGATCTACAAAAAACATCACAAAAATTTACCTGACATTTATTGACTGGATGATCAGGCAAATAATTAAGAAATCGTTATTTCGGATTGATAATTTATTTGTTCTGTCAGTACTCCGTTACCATGATTTTTCTAATGGATTAATTGAAAACGTAAACAATCCATTATCATGTCGAAGATTAATCAAGTGATGAACGCATCGATGCTTCTAATTACTGTTTACATTATCAGTAATTCCGCGTGCAACGTCAATTAACAATTACTCAGTTATCCCTCAATAATCGACGATTGCAGATTGGCAAAATAATGAAAAAATCCAATTGAATTTGGAGAAATATTGCGAAAATAATAAGTACTGAGGTCTCTGATCCCTGAAAATGAGGAGTAGTCCTCAAAAATTGAACTTTGTTCCCCTCTCTCTCGGAAATTGAATTGAATTGCCATTTTTTTCGCCGCAGTTGTTGATGTTTTCTCCTCCTAGAGGACAATTGTTTTCTTATCAGGAACCCAGAGGGGAAGATAGTGCTGCCATCGATTGGCTATTGCGGCCGACGAGTGAAGTAAACTGATCGTCACGATAATGACTCTATCTTCCGTGTGGAGGGTCTCCGAAGATCATCAGCTTTACCCGCTGATGTGTTTCCCATTGGTTGTGAGAGCTGAAGCCCTGTCGCGTCAATTTCGCGTGTCTATTTGAGGACGGTAAAAATTAAGGGCCTTTATCTGACGCAATAAAAATACTAGCCCACGAAATTTAATTTCTTCTTCTTCCCCAATAAATTATGGTCATTTATCGGGCAATGCCCGCGACCTTTTCCCCATTGAAATGATGAAATTTCAATCCCCAGATATTTCGATACCCAACGCACGAAACTGGAGCGTTATATCGAGTATGACACGTTCGATTTAGACTCTAAATAGAATCGCGTAGGACTTGCAATATTAGATCGATCAACGGATGCATCGACGGTATATTTATGCGATGCAACGAGTGGCATAAAAAAATTGTGCAACTTCCGTCATCATTGGAAATGAAAACGTCGTATTAATTTCTTCCTCTTTTTTTACGTTCCAACAGTTCATTCTGAATGACTAACGTTTGTTTTATTCAAATGCGCTTGATTTTTCCTACAATTCTAGTCAGTCAAAAAAAATCGCACTCTTTCAATGACAATCGATGCTCCCTTGCTCCAGATGAAGACTATCAGTTGGAAATTGCGTCACTGATTCGCCGGAGACGAGAACTAGATTGTGATTTTTTTGTAATCGTCTATTCGGAATTGATTGGAATTGTCATTGGGAAACGATGACTTCATTTGCGTCTAGTCTGGGCTTCATTTGACTCGATAATTTTTTTCTAGCTTCGGAATGATGGGAATATTCGTATTCCTGAGTTGCCCAAAAATTACCATCCAAGTTCCTCGTGGTTTTACCCACTTCAAGGATTTTTTCAATGACTTCTTCACTGCGTGGGTGGGATAAACTCGGATGAGAATGATCTGTGTCCTGAAGGCTTCAACCAATAATCAGATGAGACACGTGTAAATGTTCAGTATATATACACGCACGTGTCGACCACTGTACAGGCTAAAGTGCAGAACGTGCAACGGTACTTGACCCTAGTTAAGTTTTAAAATTGTTGTTGCGTAAGGTTCACTTCAGATCGTCAATCGCAATTTTTTAATGTAGAAAATTGGGAATATCATTGGCCAGCGAATCTGGCACACGATTTGTTGTTATTATTGTTTGTAAAGTGCAAGGGTAATGGAATTGAGAGATTTCCGCGAAGTTGGACGACGCGTGAAAAATTATTAGAGTTAATTAATTAATTCTTTTTGAGGCGCAGGAGAATTCGAGATGTTTGTCAAAGAATTGGAAAAAAAAACCCTTTCAAGGGCCAAACCACTCCGGGGCTCTCCGGAGGGCCTGCCTTGGGTCCCCCCAAGGAGAAAGAATAATTTGCGTCGCGGAAAAAGCAGGAATCACGTAGTGCGCACTACCGAGAGGTTTTACTCCCGTTGTTTTAGTATGTGAGATGATTATAATGATGGCCTGAAGGTGCGGTACTTGTTGCTAATGCCGAGAGAGCGCCTAATGTTCACAGCATGTGCTCGTGGGGGGCTGGGAGGGGGGCGGGTGGTCTCATGCGGGAGGTGCGTGAACACCGCGAGGTCACGACGGCACGCGTGGATGCCGACTCCATTTCTAATCTCCATCGGATGTGGAAGAGGTCACGGCAATTCCGCGTTTTCCTCAAAAAAAAAACAACACTCATTAATAAATACAAATTGAATCGCATTTTCGGGAGATTAGGAGTAAATCGCATTTTCACTGGCAATTTGTAGTCTTCAATTTGTGCTTGCTATTCGGCTTTCGAAATTATCGGGGTAATGAATGCACATAAATAATGGGGAGAGTTCAATTGCCGTTGGGAGATAAAAAGAGTTGGATGAGGTGGTCTGTTTGTATTCATTTACTCGGGTGATAATTGAAAGAAATGGGAATTAAATAAAGGAGTTAATGTGGGAAGCTAAAAATACCGGGCACTAGGGAATTGTAGAGATATGGCTGCAATGTTTTATGGAAAATTTTCTACTTAATTCGGACGTGCATGCGTAATTGATTAATTTTATTTCATTAAAGTCTCATTTTCCGGGAATGATAATTACGTTTTTTTGATTATTTGGGAAGCGCGCGAGACGTGTCAGTGGTTTTTCACGTTTTTCTGGGGAACTAGAGGAGATGGCGGTCTAAATCCAACGACATTTGACTTCTGAGAAAATCTTCTATCGATTTAAACATTTAGAGACCGCAAGGAGTCGATTTTATAATTTTTTGCGTAGCCAAAACGACCGGAGGAGGCATTTTTGACAATCGGCTTTTTCTCGGCTTCTGTTGTCCGTGAAAATCATTTGAAAATCAATTGACATTTCAAATAGGGGGGAAAATCGGGCGCACACTTCTGTCAAATATGATATAAGTTTATTGAGTTTTCTGGTCATTGTAAATTAACAAATTATTCGTGCTCCCTTCGTCGTCGGTTCTTCTTTGCGCCCGCAGTGAATCAAAAATTTCATTTATACAATTTTTGCTCAACATTCTTGTTTCATTTCGTGTAAATATATTTTGCTTTTTTTTTTTTCATAATAATATAGTATTCATAAGTATTACTTGTATAATGGCGATTTGTTGTCGTGATATGACACTAGCGTTAGAATGATAAATAGTTAATAATTAATAGTAATTAACGATATTATACTATTCTCCTTCGCGCAATTAAAATTAAAGCTGATAACAATTTTGTTTTTAATACATATACCAAATATATATATATTTTTATATATGCAGATCGGGATCTAGGTATATGATTTTAATGATAGAATTGATACATGTGATCTTTTAATTGTCTCCCGGTGAATATTATTACAGCCGGGAACTAAAAGCCAATAACAATAAATATTTATTCAATTATTGGTGAGAGAGAAAAAAACAAATTTTTTATCGGCTTGGCACCTCGAATTTATCACTATCCCACGTACGAAATATTCAGGGAATTCAATAATTTCACAAATAATCTCATTATTTTAAGAGGATTTGCTCGAAGAATAGTCGGGAGGAGTCGATGGAAAATCGCATAAAATGAGCTAATTGAATGCACTGGAAGGAAAATAAATAAATTCAGTGAGAAGTCTTGTTTAGGCCAAGGAAAATCGTAAGTTGAGACGGGGGTGTCTATTTTTTCCCCCAAAAACTAATCCAAAGCCAAAAAATGTGAGATTTTAACTGAGAATTTTCAATCTATCGCAGAGATTTTTATGCTATAGATTTCCAATAATTTTTATGCTCTAAAAAATGTTATCTGCGGCCAATCCTAGAATGGCGAGCTCTATATTTTATTCTATAGGTCATTTTGAACTTGCGATTTTTTTAGTTCAAGCAAGACATCTTCGAGTAATTATTTATGTCACTCCCAGTGAGAGTTGAGACTTGTCAATTGCTCATTTGGCACTGTATAATCCATTATACCCAATTACGAGCTAGTATTTACAAATTTAGTTCTATCTTTCTGTCCAACCCACTGCATTGAGTATTGTCCATCAATGCATCGAGGATTATTTAAAAAATAAAATAAACTCCATCGAAATTTCTTCAAAAATAGGCTCCAATTTCAACAAAATGTCTGACAATTCACGGCAACTTCCCGTTTGTTCCCCTTGGCCCTCTCCCATCAACTGAGCTAACAAAAATAACAATTCTTCTCTTAACAAAAATAATTCCATAATTTCTTGACAAATAGCCTCAAGCGCTTGTCCCAAACAAAAGTAGAAGGAAATTTATACGACATTTATCTTAGACACGTGATCACTCTCGTGATAACTCCTCATTCTTTAAAAATCCGTATCTCTTAGTATTATTTATTGATTAAAAACGCGATGATGAAAAAAATCAACGGAAATTGGGGGAGAGAAAGCCGGTTAATTAACGAATAAAAATTCTGCCAGCAATTTCGTGTGATTTTTTTCTTCTACGCGATTAAATTTACCGATGCGAAGGCGGTCAATTTAATTATTACAGATTGAGATAAACGAAGTTTGAAAGATGATTAGATAATTGGAAGGCATAGAAGGCACGCGGTACCTCTTATTTGGATACAATATTTTTTTTTTTTATTTGCGGTATTGAGAAGGTGTCTCTCATCGGTGATGTCCGCCCATGGGCTCTCTTTCCTCTCAATCTCTTCACTCTCATTCACACAAGTATACAATTCAATTGTTTAGGAAATAGGTTTTTTTTTTTTTTTATTATATTTACAAAAAAGAAAGTTCTCCAGGTGTCGAACGTGGAGCACTTCAATCCTCGATTATTCCTCATTTCTTCTCAAAGTGACTGCGATTGCTAGCTATCAAACATTTTACCTATCAAACTTCCAAGTAAATATTTATAAATTTTATAAAAGTGAGGGTATATCCCACATCTTTCGTTTCACTATCGAAACTGTACAATTTAAGTTACATTGGTTTTTTTTTTTTCCTCAATTTATGTTTTGATTCTTCTTCAAAATTTAACGCCGAAGGTGACAAAGTCAATGAGGTCTTTCGGAAAATCACTCAATCTCGCAAGTTTCCTTGGGATTTCAATTTTTTTTTCTATCAAAATGCGGATTCTCGTGGCTTTGAGTTGGTTACATTACCTCATTGTTTAAAATTCATCCGGTCTCGGTAAAAATACAAATTTTCGGTGAAGAAATATTCATCAGCTTCTCTTTTACTCGTTCATATTTCGTGTGTCGTTTTATTGTGCGATTTTCCATTTTCTTGCAAAATTTTTTTTTCTCGTTCGATGATTCCCTTCGGGGTGGAGGCAGGGACAGCCCTCTCGTCCCAAGGTTGAAACAATTTTTATTTTGCTTTTCTATTTGTTCAGAGTTCGAGAAATGATTGGTAAAAGGAAACCACTTTCCAGCGGTTGTGGCTTGGCTCTCTCAGGTCGCGTCTAAGACGCAGTTTTGGAGTTTTTCACTGGCCGGCTGCTACGTCAGCAGTTTGAAAAACATGAGAGCCAGCGATATGTTGATGAATAGCACCAACATAACTAATTGTTGTCGTGAAAACCAGTCCTGCAACAATTTATGAGGACCGAATATTATTTGTTCATTGAAAAGAGTCGAACTAAAATTAAAACGATTGCCAATTTAGGCAAATTAATTGAGGATTTTGTTAAAGGAGCTGGTCCTTCGAGTATAATTATCTCATATTGGACAAGTAGTCAATAATTTTTCAATGCTACTCACTTTGACTTGCGGACTGACTAAGTACAGCAGGGGATTAGCCCTGAGTCTCTCGCTTTCGTCGATTTGTCGTCGTATTTCTTCTCTCCTCATACTGCTAAGAACACTGACTTCTTCTCTGGATAACGGTGATGTAGCAGTCAATTGAATTGGTCCGGCAACATCCGGCAGTGATTTCTTCCTCTGCAGGGGCATCGAGGTCACTGGTATCGCCTAAACAATCCAATCGTGTCTCCATATTTTCTTCTTCAAATTAAATATTACTCTTCGCAGGTAAAAATTTTAGCAGAATTTTTTTTCAATCCCAATTACAATTTTTGAAAATGCGTGTGAGAACAATTTAGGGAATTGGACTATCTGGTCATTTTTTAAAATGAAAATTCTGCTTAAGGAATTTTATTTACACAATTTAATTGAAATAACATTCCATATTCTCCATATTTTCTTCTTCAAATTAAATATTACTCTTCGCAGGTAAAAATATTGGCAGAATTTTTTTTCAATCCCAATTACAATTTTTGAAAATGCGTGTGAGAATAATTCAGGGAATTGGACTATCTGGTCATTTTTTAAAATGAAAATTCTGCTTAAGGAATTTTATTTACACAATTTAATTGAAATAACATTAACATGAGATGAGTATTTGAGGTGAAGCCAAAAGCAAGTACGACTGTTTTTAAAATCATGCAGAGTTTATTGGAGTTCACATCTCGTCAATCATCACTCCAAATGTTATTCACTCCAAATGTTATTTATATTCAGCTTTGCAATAACAATGTATATTAAACTAAATAGAATATGTCGTTAACTCGACGACGCGAAAATATTCACCAGAAAATTCCATTGAATTATATTCTCCCCATTTTTTCGAGAAAATTTTTGGAAATGACAGCCGAAGGAATTCCCTAAAAAATATCTGAACGGAATAATGTGTACAGACAAATTAAAATAAGTATTGAATATTTTAGTGTAATGTGTACAGACAAATTAAAATAAGTATTGAATATTTTAGTGGAGGTGGAGTAGGATTGTCTCGTGGATTCGCTGGAATAATCTGTTGAATATATTTTTTAAATAAAATGCGCTCATCTTTTATACCTCAACGGGAGGCGCCACAATCCAAGACTCGGAGGCTCTTCTGGCCATGAGAGCCGGACTGCAGAGGAGCGCCTCCTCCTCCTCATCCGGCTCGGACCAAAACATTTTCGATGTTATGCGATCACTCTCTCAACCTTGAAACATTCCCCCGAAATGCATCTGACTCGATCAATAGCTCCACATGCTCTGTCCGCGGGACTGATCCTCTCGCGATAGGGTAGTCGAGAAAAATTGGACGAACAATGATTTGACCGGTCGAATTGCGGGTGTTATCGGTATTTAATTAATGTTTTACCCCGGAATATGTCTAGCAATTGAAATGCACTCGGCAAGAGCACTCCCCGTGAGGCTACCAGGCGACAGACTGATCGGAGTTGTCCCTCAGCATTACCGAAATAGCATCTCACGACGTTTGCATCCTCAGCTCTCCCGCCGAGCTCGGGTACATTCATTAACTGTTGAAATAGTTCAATCTCGCGCAGATAAGGTTCCCTCAATGTGGACGCAAAATTAAGGACTTGGGAAAATTAAAAAAAAAAAAACACGTCAGGAAATTAACGAGTAATTTGTTTAACCCCTCGCAGAAATTTGGATAGTCCAGGAAAATATGGGCAACGGGTTTTATAAATTGAATTTTAGAGGAGTGAGGAATTGAAAAAAAATAATGAACAGGAAAAAATTATTTTTTAGGGGTTTTTAAAATTTTCTGAATGGCCTTCCCTGAATTGTTTCGAAGAGATCATTTCTCTAATCTCTCCTGGCCTTGATTGCTTGCAAATTTAAAGGCTTGTTAGAAATTAAATTTGCGGAGCAACGGAAGCGGTCGCGAAATGATAGTTTTTCAAACTAATTTAAATGAACAAAATGGGAGAATGAATTGAATAAAGATGAGCATCCCCCCGGATCATCTATTATTTAGTTTTAAAATTAGTCGGTGTAAAAATATCCCTCCTTTAGAGAAGAGCAGTAGAGGGAGCAGCCAGTTTCGCCTTTCGATAGCTCACAAAAATCTATGCGGCATTGTGACACTAAAAATTTCAATGTTTTGAGTCATTTTCCTCGGGGTTTTGGCAAATTGTCAGAGCGAGTCCACTCCCACTAGAAATTAGGAAGTAGAATAGTAAATAGCTCTTTTTTTTCTCATGCAAATAATTGAATTGGATTCAATTTTAATTTAAACAGGAAGATTAGATTAATTTTTTTATTTGATATTTTATCGGTTTTTTTTACGGAAAAGTAAGAAAATTTAGCATTTTTTCGGAAATTCATCAAATTACCAAAAAAGGGATCGAAAAATCGTTTTGGCAACTTCCCAGGAGGCTATATCGATGGGAAATGAGCTCAGCTTTCCAAATCCGTTCGAATTTTGGAGATAGGCCTGATAGTTTTCAAGATATCGAAAATTTTGTGCCAAAAATTTCTAAAAAGGGCCCTAAAAGTCGCTAAAGGGCTTAAAATCTCCTGGAAGTGATTCCAAAAGGGCCCAAAAACGAAAGTAAAAACCCCTAGAACCCCCGCTCGGCCAGCTGGCCAGCCGGTCGGCTGCCCGGCCCGACAGGCTGAAATGCCGAAAAACGAAAGGGGACCCCCTTTCCATTTTTCCGACTTTTACCAAAATCGGCACTCTTTTGACGATATCTCAAAAACTATTAATCCGATTGCCTCGAGGTTTGTTCCATTCGAAAGCTGAGCTCATTTCCCATCGATATAGGTTATGGTTAAATTTTTAAAATAGATTTTTCGAGCCGTTTTTACAATTTTTCTGAAAATCGTAAAATTAACCAAAAATGGGTGAAAAAATTATTTTAAAAATTTATCCATACCCTATATCGATGGGAAATGAGCTCAGCTTTCGAATGGAATGAACCCCCGGCCGATAGGATCAATAGTTTTCGAGATATCGTCGAAAATGTGTTCAGCCAGCCGAAAATCGCTGAAATCGGAGGGCCCTAGCGGTCAAAAAATCGAAAATCCAAAAAATCATTAAAAAAAAAATCTAACCACCTATATCGATCGGAAATTTCCTCAGCTTTTCAAATCCGTTCGAATTTTGGAGATAGGCCTGATAGTTTTCCAGATATCGGCAGTTTTGCGCCAAAAACTTATAAAAAGAGTCCTCAAAGTCGTTGAACGGCTTAAAATATCCTGGAAGTGATGCAAAAAGGGCCCAAAAACGAAAGTAGAAACCCCTAGAACCCCCTCAGCCCGGAAAAATACTCAAAAACGACGATAACTTGCTTAAAAATCGAAAAAACTGAAAAAACGGCCAAAAAGGGCCAAAAACTCCCAAAAGGGCTACCCAGGGCTCATCTTCCTTCCAAAAAACCAAGATTTGGGCATCCCCGGTCGGCCAGCTGGCCAGCCAGTCGGCTGTCCGGCCCGAGAGCCTGAAATTCTGAAAAACGAAAGGGGGGACCCTTTCCATTTTTTCGACTTTTTTCGAAATCGGCACTCTTTTCGCGATATCTCAAAAACTATTGATCCTATCGTCTCGGGGTTTGTTCCATTCGAAAGCTGAGCTCATTTCCCATCGATATAGCCTACTAATAAGTTTCTAAAATGATTTTTCGAGCCGGTATTACCAAAAATTGAGTGAAAAAATCTTTTTAGAAATTTACCAATAGCCTCGCGAAATGAATAAATTCCACTGCTTGTTGCGCATAATTTTTTCCGGCGCAATAGAATAGCGTTGGAGTGTTGAAATAATTTCTGATGTTCTCGCCGTCCAAATCATGTGAACATACTTTATTATATATTCATGCATTTACAGAAATTCAACCCGAGGGTCGATCTCACACTCGTCCACAAACATTTAACATTATTCGCTGTTTTATTTTCCGAGGTAAAGCGAGGTTTCAGTGTTTGTTTTTTTATTTTTATTTTTTATGATTAAAACGCGCAAATGAAGGCTCAAAGTTGTGCGGAAACGGAACGACTCGGGTGTCACGTAATATATAATTAATTACGACATTAATCAATATCTTCGGAACTTCAGGAGTTGAAAGCTCGTTCGAAATTCATAAATCTCTCGTCAAACACTCACTTCGCGTTATTATTTCTTCCGTAACTTACGTGTAGAATTTTTCTATTAGTATTATTCTTGGCACTTTGTTCAAACTCCTATAACAAGGCATAGTCGCAGTATTCTTTAGAGTTTCATTTCATTTTTTAGTATTTTTTTTTGCGCAGAGAAAAGCTGAGGAAAAATCTCTAAAATTTTTATAAGAAATAGACAATTTAATCGGAATAATTGGATAAAAGAAGAGACGAATTTTCAAAAAATCTGCAATCAATAAAATATACTTTAAATAATTCTCTACATGAGTTTTGTAATTTTTCGAAGAGTTTAAAAAAATTCTGGATCAATTCGAGGGCTTTCCAATGATTGACACGAAAGTTTATTAATTCTTTAGAGATTGCTGGAACTGATTTTATTTGTTTATCAATTTTTTTAATTATTCCTCAACATTTTTCTTCGTCTCGTCAAAATCAGGTATGCTTGTAAAAATTAATCAAGGTCCCATCGTGGACGGCTGGACCTCTTTGAGAATGTGTTTCATTATTTGAAAAATAGTTTCAATATTTCATTTACGTTAATTCAATATCTGGACGTATTCAAAGGAGGAATTCGGAAAAATGACAATATCACATACAAAATTATTGATATCACACAAAATGAGTTGAGGGGAAACGGCAGTAACCCCTCACCTGTTATAAAAAAATTAATTGAAATTAATTGGCCCTCAAAAAAATCACCCGAGAATATTCCACCGAAAAAATTGCAACCATCCAAAAACACTGAAAAATCAGTAGAAAAAAAAAGTGAACAGCATGAAAAATACAGGAAATTAAATACTCAGGCATTCAGCATTAGAATCTAGCCATGAATGTCATTACACTACCAATTTACAAGTGAGTAAATAAATCCCAAAAAAATCCGTCACTCATTGAATGTTTTGTACATGAATTTGAAGTGCCGTTGGTGATTAAAAAAATCAGCAGTTTCCCCTCAATAACAAAAAAAAACATTAGAAATCAGTCTGTCAATCGTTGAATCGATTTATAATTCACAGAAAAATAATCAGGCATTACCGAATGGATCCTAAAAATGTGCACTATCATTAGTCGCAGTGTAACGACGAAGCTATTATTCGTGAGGATTGAAAAATTATCAATATCATGCGTTAGAAAAATAATTTATCTGAATAAAATTGTGTAAAGGGCGTCGTGTGGTGGTGTGGAATATCGGATATCTCTCAAAAATTCAATAATGGTAAACAGGACAAATGAAACATATTTAAAACGTAGCCAATGGATGTTCCATCAAGTACCAGGTGTCAATAAATAGATAAAAGAGATTGGTAAATTGTTTAAAAAATCGAGGTCCCCGCCTCCACACCGCCTCACGACGGTCTTACCTTCTCTTGTGATTCATTATTCATCTTTTGTTGTTAAAATTTTGTTAATTGGCGATGAGTGCATGATTAATACCACTTGCTTCTCAACATATTATTGTTACTCATTTGTAACAGTTAAAGTAACAATTATTCACGTGTAAAGAAATTTGACAGAATAACTTGACATTGTTGCTGTGAAATTCTATTGAAAATTTCAAATTGAACAGTTGACAACTCAGAGAAATAATAATATGTAAACAAACCGAAGCCTCGTCAGGCATGACAACAAATAATTCAACCCAAGTTGTTCTATTTTTATTTTTCCCCTGGTTTACTCGAAACATTTGTTTACATTATTGAACACCAGTTATTTACAATTGGAGTTTCCATTTAGTTTCAAATGGAGCCTCCATTCGCTTCAAATGGAGTTCTTTAAATTGAACAAATCATTCACATTTTTTAATACTCATTGGTATAAAAAAAATAATCGATTTTCAATAGAATTTCTCGAATAAACCGGTTGTTTTTATTCTTTTATTTTTCAAACACACGTCCAATAGAGCGAATAAAAATAATTGTACGTCGAGTACAAAAAAAATATATATCTATAATTTCACAGAAGCTTGTGTCATACAACAATCGGACGGCTCACTGTCATATTTCGTTTTTTTTATTTTTTTTTCTTAAATTTCTGTTGTACTCATTCGTTTAGAAAAATACAGATGCGATATATTTTTTTTTTTCTGCGGTGAGCAATATCATACCGCCAATATGAATAACATCTCAGTGGGGATTAAACGTTTACAACTTTTACCAGGTACATTAAGCATTGTTTCGATAATCAATAAAATTCTTCGCTGAGAGAAAAAATTGATTTTTCCCCGCCGTAAAAATTATACGTTCCACCGAAGATATATATTTCCGTTATTAATTAATCCACTTGTAAATAGTCGCGCAAT
>JAPYZN010001108.1:24730-53218 GCA_030522865.1 Psyttalia lounsburyi
GAAAAACTTGAAATGCTTGAACAACTGACGTTGGCAAAACAAAATAATTCCTAGAGCAATTTTTCTTTGGGGAAAAGAAAATTCTTTCCTCGTGTATTTTTTTAAATAATTGAATCTTCTAATTATTTTTTACTGCGGGAAATTCTCTCCCTCGAGACATGTGATTTTTCAGCGGAAGTAATTTTTTCTCTCAGTGTTCACAGTTTTTTTTAGTCGTATATTCACACGCAGTTCAATTGGAATTCGTTTTTTTTTCATCAAAGGGTTAACGTTCAATGAATTTTGCTGATGACTCTTGAATTGTTAGTTAACGTTTTAGTGTACTTATATTCATAAAGTAGCGCGGCCCTGTGTCGTTGCGGCGAAGGCGGGGACCGTCCTGCTCGTGTCCTGAGATCGCATGCACAGAACACAGCACAAAAAAAGAAAACACCACACAGTTACAGACAGATAGAGGCCATTTTTTGTTGGTTTTAAGTTTTATTGACGTACGAAAAACATTCACAGAAAAACGTGTACAGCGACTGGGTACGTAATCCCCATAAATTGTCTACTGAACATTCCGCCCGTTAATTCGCTGATTGCGATTAATGTCATTGAGAATGTACAGTAGCAATCCCACCGAACGTTCTACCAAAATCGCTAGGTTTTTCCATGAAATTATTTCACGCGTTTCAATGAGAGTGAAGTTAATGTGAAATAATTTGAATTAATATCCGAAAATGTCATAATTATGGGATTGCTTGGAGGATTGTGATGCTAATGGAATTAATTGTTATTTACATCTTCTGAGATTTTCGAGAAACTCACCCTTATGCCACCCCCACCGCCGCCCCCTCCTCCACCACCACCACCACCGCCTCCACCGGATATCCCTGAAGAACGCGCAGGGTTCACGTACAGGCTCTCAGTGCGTTTTGGTTGTGAACCGCTTGGAATTACCTCTTGCCCCAGTCCACGACTCTTGAATGCACTCTCAAATTGACTTGATGTTGGTGGAGTGTATACTGGAGTTGCTGCACCGCTACCAAATGCCGAACCATTCAATGGAGTTGCTGATCTCATTAGACTTCCTCCTCTGGCCGTTCTGAAAGTCCACAAATTTGGGGAATGAGAAATAATTCGAAGCCACTGGCAATAACAGGGGACTCTATTTTCTTCCCTAATTCAAGATCCCCCAGGAAGTGTTTCTCAAAAAAAAAAATTATCCGGAAGTCTGCGCAATAATTTATTGCAACGATTGTTGTCTCGTTGGAGTTGTTGTTTTATAGAAGAGATGTTTGGAGGAACAATGATTTTAGGGGCGGCAGTTTTTGGAAGGGAAATTATTGGGAAATCAATTTTTTTATTGGACTCAATTGCTTTACCTCTCGGCGCCGTCCTGGGATGTCACACTCTTATCTACAGAAGGTTGCCTGGATCCTATTAATCGACTTGGAACGCGATATCGATCGACAGAGCTGTCACGACTAGGTGGTCTCTTATAGTGGTCCAATCTAAATAATATCAACCAATGGAATGTCAAAGTTCAGTGGAAACCCCAGAAGATCCCGCAATTTTCTAAGAATTTCGCTGGCATTCTGGTGAGTCTGTTAAATGATTGGATGTTCCGAATGAGACTACAATAATCTAGGATCTAACCTATCATTGAGAGTTTGTCCTATCGCAGCTGCTGGTCTATCCTGTTGATTTAAAATTCGACTATTTCTTCGTATACTCGCACCCATGGGAGCTCTCTGGGCCTCCATACTCCCCTGGTCAGTTTGATACTGCATTTGCTGTTGCATCTGCTGAGGGATCTGCTGCTGGTTCATCGGTGGCTGACCATACATCTGAGGATTGTAGGAATTTTGGCCGAGTCCGTATTGGTTAACCATTGGCGGCACCTATAAGTCATTCCTTCATCTTCAATTGTCCTCCAAACATATCAACAATAAATAGGATTTATCGTAATTGAGTTAAGACAAAATTCACAGGGTTTAGTCACTCATCAGGGATATTCATATTGCTTACACCGTAAAAATTCGATGTGAATTGATTACTCGTAGATTCGATCATTGTCTCGTACATCGTTGGAGACTGTATGGGAATCTAGAATATCAAAGAAGAAGTTCTCTATTTTCTTTTTCTTAAAATGAACTCAGGAGAAGAAGGATTAGATCAATCATCAATAGCTCGAAATTGTAAAAGTGCAGTTCAACAATTTCAAAATAAAATTGGGCAAGAATAGATCGTTGAAGAAGCAGATTCAAATAGTCTCCAGAAAATATCAGACATAAATACCTGAGTATTAGGGTAATGCGGTGGATACTGATGGGGAAAATTCTGGATACCCCCTTGACTATTAACATTATCGTACCCCTGTCCAAACTGACCACCACCAGACTGACCAAATTGTCCACCACTGTCACCACTAGCAACACCACCACCACCACCACCACCACCACCACCGTAGTCATACTGATTCGGTAAACTATTCATAAGATGATTCGGAGGTTGATTATTAAAAGCATTTGGCAAACTAGGATTTCCACCAATTGGAGTCTGACCAATTCCCCCAGGATTGATCTGATTTTGGGCTGGTTTCATGCTGGCACGTCTTATGGACTGATTGACACTCTGGCTGATGGACTGAGGCGTTGGTGCAGGATTGCCATCGATATTTGGTGATTTGATGGGTGTCGTTTGATCAATACCAGAGGGATTGTTACCCTTGGATAGTATACTTTTGGTAGGCATGGCATCCTGAGGGGGTGGAACGTACTTCGGTATCTCTCGGTTCTTGAGCCTCTCCAGTCCAGGCTGACGAAAGTCAGGGGCAAATTGCTTGGCCGTCTGCTGGGCAAGCTCGGAGTCCTGTCTCGCTTGTTCAGCAGCAATGTCCGCAAGTTCTGCTTTACCTCGAGCTGTTGCTGTCCTCGATATCGCTATGTCAGCCTTCTGCAGGGCCATCTTGCTGGAGCGCTGAGCTGCGTTCACAGCTGCCTCTATCCTCTCGCGAAATTTCGCCGATCTCATCAGGAATAGCTGCTTCTTCTTCTGGGAGGTTATGAGGACGTTGTTCTTGTACTTTCCCTCTTCTTTGTTGCCGTCGCGAAAGGTCGTTACACCGTAACCATACTTACGATTGTTGAACCACTCGCCCTCGTAACGGAGACCGTCACTTCGCTCGGATATTCCGAAACCTGTACGCTTGTCGTTCTTCCATTCGCCGAGGTAGGTTTCCGTCACGGAGGCGTCCATCTGCTCGTCCTGGAACAGGGAATTTTTTTTTTAACAATCAGGGGATGATACTTTTGACGAGATATTCAAGATCTTCAGTTCAGGGCTGGCAACCTTAGCGAAGAATAATTAGAGGAGATGGGGTTTTACCTCGATAACGAAAGATGCATTACTGTCTGTGTGGACTGAAGCTGATGCCTGGCTTTGGGAGCTCTCTGTTGACATCCATGATGCTGAGCTTGCATTACTTCTTATACTGCCACCAGTACCTCGCGTTTCGAGATCGCTTGTACTGCGTTGTTTACGAATTTTCAAGCCCTAAAGAATTGAGAGTATACATTTAGAAATTTAGGATTTAAGCGAATATTTTTATCTCATTTTGGTTTTACTGGATTTTCGAGGAATTTTGTTATTGTTAATTTAGGGTAATTAGCCCGTCAATGCAGACTTACTGACAGTAATCCTTTTTTCAGGGATTTTTCGTTGAGGCTTTTCCGACGTGCTGGGGGATCGTCACTCCGTGCCTTGAGAACGAAGCCCCCACGACTGTCGTCAACCCGACGATCTCGACGATCAGTCGGCTCCGGGGTGGGTGCGGCCACGGAGGCCCCGTCCGCACTTCTCAAGGACGTCAAGGAGGCCCGAATCTGCTGCTTTGGAGGCTTGTAATGGCTGGCGAGGCCGAATGGGGCGCTGGTCCTCACACCATAACCATGCCGCATGCCGCGCAACCACTGGCCTTGGTAAGTACCTGAAATATAATCACATTTTCATTGAAATGGGGGGGGACTGTCCCCATCGACAAATGAAGTTATTAATTTACGGAATTCAAGGGAAAATTCTGGTGAATTTGTCCTCTGGGAATTTTCTGAGAACTTGGGGGCAAGCAGATTTTAATAATGGAAAGTAATAAAAATACTTGCGAGCGGATTACGACTGCGGCGTATCGAATAAAATATATTTATAGTTGTTAATTAATATTCAGTGAGAAAATTCCAGTTTATGGAATTGTTTTCAATTTCACCGAGTGCTTTCTCTCCAATTTATTGGGGTTTTATTTCGTGAATAGTAATGGAAGGATAAATATAAATATTTATAGGTACATTTATAAAATAATGAGTATTTATGTTTATGGCTATTAATATGCCCAGAAAACGTAAGACGATTTTTTTTTTAAAATGGCAATATTCGCATAAATTCTAAAAATGTCGTCTCAATTCTAGCGAAAACTCGTAAATTCTATCAAAAGCCCAAAACGTCATCATTATTTTTCCCTCAAAATTCAATTCAATGTCACTCTCACGAGAATTATTCACAAAATTCTCCATTAAGTGACAAATTTTTTTTTCTAACAACGTAATATTGAGGAGAGCTCCTCACGTGGGTGTCCACTGGTGGACACGATTCACGTACGTCATCCGTAGAAGTATCCTTTTTAGTGGAATTCCTATCGACATTTTTATCCAATTTACGTCAGAGCTCACCGCCTATTACCACCAACGAGGCATTTGTGATTTTCTTCTGGTGTCATTCGTCATCGGTAATTGGTCAGCCAAAACTTTGTATTCAAATAGTTTTTTTTTAAATATATTTTATTGTTGCAAATAAACATAACGAAAATTTAACTGGGAGTTTTACAGGTGGGTTTGGCACGAGAACGAACTTGGCAGAGTCACCGTAATTTTCGTTATTTTACGTGGACTAACCGCGTTATCACTTGCAATAAAAATCAAAAGTTCAACGGTCACAGATCGCTTTACATTTCATTCGAGACCATTTTTTTATTCATTAAATCTCAATAAATTAGTCTATTTCATAGAAATTATCGTCTCTCGGTGAGAAGAACTCCTCAATATTTTTCATGACGTAAAGAATTTTTTTATTCACAGACAGTAAATAATTTATCAATTCCAAATAATAAAGTCTTGATAAATGCAAAAAAAAAATTCGAGTCCAGTCTTTCATTGAGAACTATTTAATCAAGTTTGAGGGTGACTAAAAGTGCGTATTCGTTACAAATAATTTCTGTTAGAGTTCAATTATAAAAACGATAAAAATAATTGCACGTGTGGGACACGATGTGACTAGATAAATATAGTCCAACTATCAAGTAAAGAAAAAGGGGGGAAAAAAAAGATGAATTGATTATCGAAATGGAACATTGTTACAGCCCTGATGTCAAGCTATGTAGCAAAGTGTGGGTCTCGAACTGCTTGAAATAGCCGGCTTGCGTATCGTGTGGTGGTGGTGAACTGTTGGCGCTGCCTTGCCATCGCTTTTCATATATATCTGCATTTTACCCTACTCGTATCTCAACAGAGTTTTACAACGAGCAATATAATACAAATACATATGAGTGTTGGCCGTTTGCGAATCACTCGTGCTAGTGTATTTTAGGTACATCGCCAATCTGAAATCTCAGGTGCCCGCGCGTGAAAACCGAGCGCTTGTTCTCTAACGAGATATCATCCGGGACCTCGTACCTTACATTTTAACCCCCCCAAACGATGACCCAGAGGGGAAGGGTAGAATGAGCGCTCCAATTGCGAAATTACCACCCAAACCTCCCCTCCCAATTATCAAAATATTTTAATCAATTTCTTCTCTGCTTACGAATGCCAATTCGTCAATCAAATTTGAGGTGTTTAATATTTTTTTTAAGCATCAGAAATTTTTTAGAAATTATTCCCGCAATTTTTTATTACTCAACGAGAAAATTTGGCCATTCTCGCTTGAATTTAATTCCGGGGGTGGCCGTAAATTGATCGAGAGTAATTAATAACCTCGAGAAAAATTAATTATCAATCAATTTTTCTGAGAATTAGTGAACAAATGGATAATCCTGTTGATCAGAGCTTGCAATTGACGGAAAATCCCTCGTAGCGTTCGTGCCTGACAAACTCTCCAATGAGGACGCAAAAAGTTCACGTCTGAGCACACTCGGGGGACAACTACTTCCCCAGTATTCCGGGATGTACACTCAACCGCGATTAAGGGACTTCCACTAAGTAAACAATTGTGAATGGAGCGAAGTGCTCTATTGAGCTAAAACTTTGAGGACAGGATAATATTTTTTAAATAAAATTTACTGTAAAAATTTCTTAATTACGCTCGTCCATAAATTGTGACTCTCCATCCGCGGAAAATTAATTACGAGTAACCGAAATATCTGGCGGGCTCTGGGGTGGAAAAAACATTTACGCAATTTAAAACAAATCGAGGGGGGTCTTTTTATTTATTCCACTCGACGAGCGCAATTGAATGGGAATTTTAATTGGCCGCGGACGAGTCGGTTTCTACTTTCTTACGGAAGTGGAATTACGCGGGGCACGTGCAGTTCGCGGAGTGCTCCCGCGCTTTGTATAATTCCGGGAGAAAGTGGTTAAAAATAATAAACTAATCATTCGGTTGGCGTGAGTAGTATAAAAATAATAAAAAGTGTAGTTTCGATTGAAAAAATTCTAAAAATTCTTCGGTTAAGTAGAATTTATTGATTTGAGATATTTTATTGAGGAATTCCGAGCGCAATAAATTCACTTTTTTTAATCCACCCAATTATTCAATGCCCCAGTAACAACCTTCGACGATCGGTGAATAAGTAATAGAGCCCCCCCTCGCATTCCACGTTTAACGATAAGACATAAATCATCCTCTATCAGTCGATTCGAAGCAATCTGGCCGATGCAAAATTAACAAATGGCGGCAGTAGTCGGAGTAGTCGAATGAACCTGGCGTGAGCAATTCGACAGAGCTCGTTGGTTGATGAGCGTCTAAATAAAGCACTCAAGAGCAATGGAGCGGAATGAAATGCAATGAAATTTATCTGACGCCACGTACCCTCGTACATGCGACGAGTGTGACGTACCGGCGAATCCCCAACGGGAAAATGTATGTTATAATCCACGCGGGGGAGAGAAAGGAGTGGAGTAATGCAGCGGAAATATATTCAATTACCCGACTTGGACTGATATTTCAAGGCCAATTGGAGTGTACACCGAGGGAAATTGTTATTTTATTCCCTGCCCGGATGAATAATTTTTTGAGAGGATTCAATTTATTTATTTTTTCAATTTATTCAATTCAATTAATTAATTTTTTCAATTTATTCAATTCAATTTATTTATTTATTTTTTTTTATATAATCGGTTGGTCCAGGGAGGAAGGACGACAATAGCAAAAAGAGATTAAACAAATTATTGAGATATTGTTTTGATTTGTCCAATAATTGTCGATTTTTCGGGGGAGTTTTGATTACAGGGAAGATAACGGGAAGTCATTGGATAAATTTATAAAACAATTGGCCAGGGGGCAAAACATTTACTCTTTACACCCCCTGTAATGAACCTCGGAATTAGATCAAGTTCAGGGGTGTCGTTTCATTGTTTACACTCGACAATCGATTTTGCCCCGCCCAAGGGAATATTTTATATCGGACACACTCACCACTGTCGGCATAGGTTTCAGAGCCATATCCGTCTTGGAGACCGCTCGACCACGTCCCCTCGTATCTCGCGGTTGACGTCGTCGATTGCCTGACACCATATCGTCCTTTATATCCTTGTGTCCACTCACCTCGGTATAACCACCTTCCACGCATCTCCATACCCAGACCGTGTCTCTTGCCATTCTGCCATTGGCCCTCGTATGCTGAGCCACTTGAAGGACAACAGAAAAAAAAAGAGGAACGATAAATTAATTTAACGAATTTTCATCTGATTTTTGCCGGCGAGAATTGCCCTCTAAAAATCCTCCGCGTGGCTTATTATTTTATAACAATATCTGGGATTATTGGTAATCGCGCTTCGGATATAATTTGTTTAATAGAATTCCCCGGGAAATTGGAGAGAAAGCAGGAGGGAAATGAAAAACAGCGACAACGGGAAAATGTGGAGTTTTTAATGGACCAAAATTTTTTAAATGTTTAAAAATAATTGCGATCCCTGGTCATGAGTCCCAGTGACCCACCGGGGCTTTAACAACATGTTCTTTAATTTTTTTGGAGCGTTTCTGGAACGTGACAGACTGGAGAACTTCCACAACATTTCCGACTTATGCTCTTCAGTTCCTACCGTAATTTTCATTGAATATTTTCGTCAGCAAGTGAATTATAATTACTCTAATAAGTTACAGTAGCCGGGGTAATATATTTACCGCAATAACTATAAATATATTTTTTATAGAAAAAAAGTAGAAGGCCCAATGCGGATATTAATAGCGCGCGGAGCGCACACGTTCCCCTAGTTCATAAAAAAAAGTTCGTTTATTTATTGTGTTCGTGTCGATGTACATTTGTAAAAAAAATGTTCCGTCAAATATTTATTGCTAAATATTTTCCCGGAGCAGTGGTCAGTGGGGGAGAAGTGGCGTAAAGAGAATAGTCCAATAGAATTTGACCCCCAATTGGCGCGTCATCTGTAAACAATTTAGTACGTGTCGAAATGGGGAGCCAGCCCCTTCGGTGCTCCCTCGAGACGCCCTCCCTACCCCTCCCGGTGAGTACAAACTACCACTGAAGACAGTCGGACATTTATCAAGGGTGCAGAATCATCCTGCCCCCACTCACAAGTGGAGAAACCCAATGACCTCGACCCACTCACCGACACGAACGTGAATTTTGAGGACAGATGAGTTGAAATTCCTGCGTCCCAGTTTTCACAGAGGCGTTGAAATCAGAGGGTGAGTGGACGGTAAAGCTTTTTTAAATACGCCGGAAGTTTCTGCGGAAGATCGTTGACCTTCGTCTTGAAATAAAACTTGGTTCCGTGGCCTCGGGGGCGGATCGTTGTTTTAATTATGAAAATAGTGGATGAAAATAGGATGTCATAAGGCCGATAGGTCGAGGTGCACAGCTCACAATCGGAGACCATCGGCCACATGACATAATCTATGTCTTATCTGATAGGGGGCGAAGTCCCCCCGCCCGCACAAAAGATAAAAAAATCCGTGGAACCAAAAAAAGAGAAATTGAACTTGAATTGATTCTCGTGAGGAAAAATTCCACTGGTTCAACTGAGGTAATTTAAAAAATTTATTGGAGGTTTATTAAAATTGAGTAATCATTATCGATGATATTCCAATAAAATGCCAATTGACAATTGAACAGAAAATCTCATGCTCCATCAATTCATAAAAATTAATCTTCAACTTCACTGCGCATTGAATGAATAACGGGGAGTATATTCCCTCGTTAAACTATTTTTCCCGGATAAATTCACATCCGGCGAGGTTGGATTGACCTCGAACCACCGCAACATTTGTCCTTGCACCCTGTGACCCAATTTTCTCACCCTACGATTTTCCCCGCTTCGGAATGAGCTGATGCGCCTGTCCCCGCGCGCTATGAAAAGATCTCGCGTTTATTTACTTTCACCAGGAAAAAAAAAATCACAGCAAGTCTGTCTTTGACGGAATATAAAGCATTGACATGGCAACCGATGGAGGGTAAAAAAGTAATTGAAAAAAAAAATTCTTTACCTCATTTTTAAAATAATTGGGAAGTGAATTAGAAAAAAAAATCGCCACTGGATAATCGTCGGGTGACATTCTCAACTTACCTGGGCCACGTGTAGACGCCGGATACTTCGAATCCGTAGTGCCAGCTGCCGGAGTAGGCCCCCTGGCCCTTGGGCCCAGTGCAGACCCCGTGTCCATGGGCTTTGCCGTCCTCCCAGCCCCCGCAGTAAGTCCCCCCATCGTCAAAATCAAATCTGCCGCCATTGACTTGTGCGCGGTTGGCCCCGGCAGTGGTCCCCGTCGCCGGACTGACCTGCGGGGGACTGATGCTACCGGGTGGCACCTGTCCCCCAGCCATGCCATTCGACGCCGGGCCCGTCTGGCCCTGCTGCTGCTGCTGCTGCTGCTGCATCCTCACTCAAACTTTTCCTCGCACTTTCACCAACCGCCGTTCGGCCATTTTCACTCCCACGTCACACGATTTTTTAAATTCCTGCAAATAACTCACTTTAACGTCTGCATTTTCCCCCTGCTCATCCGATATTTTTCTCTCGATTTTTATTCACCCGGTGGGACTTTAAAAAAATCAATTCGAGTCGGGGGGGGGGGGAACGATCGACTCGATTCGAGTGAGAAACCGGGCTCGGCTAAAATTTAATCCGACTCCAGTCGTATCATCAGCTCCAAACGATAATTATTCATTTCACTTCAGGTCAATGGGAGTTAGCTCAACGACTCGACTCTAATCAACTCAAAAAATCCTCCGACTCTGTCCCCACTCGACCCCTCAAATCAGCCCCCAAAAATTCCCACGAACACTTCTTTTTGCGGGAATACCGGACATTCAGAGGCCGTCGAGGCTCGAAAAGCTCGTGTTGTTTATCCCCTGTTGAGACAGCTTAACGAGATGTTTAAAAAAAAATAATTCTGCGCCGGCGCGAGATCTGGCGCTGCTTGCGTGACTTGCTTGCGGCAAGCAAGCACGAAGCAACTTCACCCACCGGTCCAACCGAAACGTTCGTTACGCAATGCTTCTATAAGCATCTGTGATCTGCTTGGAATGTCGTCCCGCATCCCTTTCTCCTTCGGCTTTTTCCCCCCCCCTCGTGTATTGAAATACATTAAACATTACTTTTCACTCATTACCTACTCGTCTCGCTGATCCCCCGTCATCCCCCTCGGCGGTCCGTCGGCCGCGGGAGCGACCGGCATTGACGGGATTTTTTTTCATCCCCTCCCACCCCCTGAGATTCACCGGAATCATCTTTTTTTTCATCGTATTTATGAGCAACGGTTTAGCTAGCCTAGGGTTTCTATTTTTATCATGGGGTAGAGGCGAATTGTTTCACCGAGGCGCGTCTCACACACGCATTCTCGTCAATGCGACTCAACCGGGGTTCAAACTCATTTTATAAATAGTTTTTTGTCGATGTGTGCGGGGGGTATTTGTGGATGTGTGCGTGTGGCTAACGGATTCTAGACGGAATCAAGAATCGTCGATCATCGGAATTATTTTGATTAGATTGAGGCGGGATCGGTGGGGAAATACTGAGGGGGGTTGGTAATCCGGGGGAATTTTTTTTTTTTAGTCTACGGAATTTTCGCGGAGAGAGGATTTTTTTTATGAAACGCTTGTTTTTTGGGTCTTCAGATTTTTTAGTTTTTTTTTTTTGGGGGGTTGGGGAGCATTCGCTGTTGGGGGTTGTTGGGGATTTAGAGGGGTGGGTTATTTGAGTGCTCGATATATTGCGTCATATTGCGCTGTCAAAGACTAGTGTCAACATTCAACTCATGACGATTTTTAGATGAGGCTTTCGCGAAGGCTGGGCGATAATGGGATAAGCCCATTCTTTTGCGGATGCTTTTCCCCTCGTTCGCGATGAAAATGCCATGTGTGCCGTGCCTCACGCCCGATAAATCCCGCAGCGAAAGGCGAATCAACGAGGGAATGTAAAAACATAAAAACTCGCGTAAAACTGCGAAAATAATAAAAATCCGCGGAATTTTTGTTTTCAACCGACAAACCCCAAAAATTGTACTATCCACTGCAAAAAAAATTCCTCTGCAAAAGGGAATGTCTCCCCTCCTCCGGGGACTTCAAATAAGCCCTCAAAAAATCCTGAGCGTCAATTTTTCCAAAAAAATTCCGCAGCGAAACGGTAAGCCCATTCAATTCGCCTCGGCCCTCATCCTCCTCGAAATATCTCCAACCCCGCGGGAGATAGCGAAATTTTCGTACAGACCTTTTTTGTAGCTCTCGACTGTCCCCACAAAAAGCCTCATGACAAAAAAATCGCTATCCGCCTCGGATCCCGAGTTATCCCTCCCCAACGGCCTCTAAAAAAAAATCACCTGAAATCACCCCCGAAAGCCGTCCGCGACTCGAATTTTCCTCGCGATATTATTCCCCCGTGCAAAAATGATTCATCATCCGCCTCACGTCGGGCGAATTCAAAGAAACCCCAGTGGTATTCGTCACAGTGTAAAAATTAATTTGCTGATACACTCACAAAAAAATTTACTTCATCTGTCCTTGACACGAAAAACACATGTTCCTTCTTCGATAATATTCACAGAAGATGGGCACACACATTCCTCACATTGAAAATCTCCGTCTCAAATATATTTATTATACACAAGACCACTGTTGAGGTATCCGCGGGGCTGGGGCGGCCGGAGGGGGCAGAGGGCGGGTGGGAAGGGGAGGTGGAGTCTGGGTCAAGCACACTTTGTGGGGAAAAGTCGTAAAAAAACTATGATGGCTGTGAAGTTAGGTGAGGCTCGGGGAGAATTCGGTCACGACGAGTCGACGGTTTTCATGGAGCCGAGCGAGTCTAACGTACTCTCGATTAACGTACCGGGGTGGTGGGTGGGTTTGCCAGGTTGGTCAGGGGTTAATTAAAAATCGAGAGAAAAAAACAACAACAGGAAGGCCATGGGCTCCCTAATCCCCGAAACTCAATACCCTCGTGGGCCGGGTGGGGGTGCGGATAATCACAGCTTCTCAATGTCGTTCTCCCAGGATTTCTCTGTCAATTGGTCTCAGTACGGTAGCTACGATGTTCACCTCGTTGCCTGGTCGTTCGTCGTTACAGTGGAAATATCAGTCATCAGGGGATTTTTTTAAACACTCGATTTAGTCTGCTTGTGCAATTTTGAGGCATAATTTAGGTATGAGACTGACGGGTAGTGGGGGAATTGTTTTAAACGTCGATTTTTCTTCCCCTGTTTATTGCTCTTTTTAAATAGTTTTTAGGTTCGTTTTTAGGTATTCGACGTCGACTGGCGCGGAGTGTCACGAATGGTTGGTGCGTCAGGGTGGTGGCATGATTGCAAACTACCTTTTGGCTCGTTGGCGCAGCCCTCCAAAGCGTCGTCGCGACGGCTCTGTATACATATATTGATTACGTATACAGAGGCACGTAGTGATGTTAATAGACATGCGCGGTTTGACGCCGGCTGTCTACGAGGGCCATCCTCGAGCCCAGTTGAAGACCATCAATGTCTGAGGGTATGGGGCCGCTGTTTGGATTGATCGTCTCTCTCTCCCGGATGCTGACGACCAAATGTTGGCGATTGGAAAATCGCCTGGAGGGAGGAATTCATGGGAACGCTGGGGGGGAAAATACGGGAATGGCAATTTATTTTGGAATTCATCGGGGCTTGGCACATTCCACATGTGCTCGGGATCATTGGGCAGCCGCCGAGGGGACCGTACCAGTCGTCTGGGGGAGGCCACGGCAGCTGGTGATGTTTATTTGGTTGCATCGGATGAAATCAAAGCTAGTCTAGTTATCTCGTGACGGCGGCTTTTGATAACGTCAATTCTCCAAACGTCCAACGTCAGTCAAGGCAACAAATATTTTCTTATTATTCTAAGAGCCTGGGGAACAACAAATTTATTAGGATTATCAGAAGCGCCGCACTCGAGTTGTCGACGAGGGCTTTTAAATAATAATACACACAAACAATTGATTTCTCCCAATCGATTTGTCACTTGTAATCATTAATTATTAATGACACTGCAAAACACAAGATCGAGGTCACTACTCGATAATAATCCATTAATATCGTAACAGCTGTTTTTAACTGCTTCACTTTTCCCGAACTCTCCGCGTCATTCAAACGAACAAATATACCCTCCCCTCCCCATTATTATTCGCCTCGAGCCCCCCGGGTGATAGAAGAAAAATCAGCGATACCAGGAAAAAATCATCCAGACTACAATGCAATGGAGGAAATGTCAAATTCAGGGTCTTCGACAATAACACAAGGGGGTCAGCCTCGGGTGTATCATCTGTCTTTACGTCACCTTTCATCAGAGATACCTCTGGCCAAGAAACATGTGATCGAGTGTAATGGAATGACAATTGGAAAAAAAATATTGCAATTATTTTCTAACGATAGATCGCATTTTCAACACATCACAGACTTCAACTCCACCAATTGTATCAGTCCAGACGATCGTTAACCACAATATTATAAGACAATTTGTAGAAATAACTCGGCATTACTGCATTCAATGAATTTAATGCAAGAGTATTCAATTTCATGTGGGGTTTTGCGTATACCGGGTGTCAGAAAAATATTTTTAACTCGCTAATGGGGAGAGAAAGCTGGAGAATTTATTTATCTTCACTTGACAATTTTTCATTTCAATTATATTACATTTTTGCATCATTTGATTTCCCAATTATTTCAGATTAAAATTTTTTATTATTTTTTTATCTGAATTTAATTCATTAGGAAAGTTATTAAAAAGTGCCATTAGTATAAATTCGACGAAATAATAGTAACAATTAATTAATTATATTGATTAATTATCGATTATTAATGGTTTGTTATGGCAATTGTTATTATTACAATTTTTAATAATACACTGAGGATAAAAATGGCGAATTAAGAAGAATTCTTCAAGCGACCAATCGACAAAATTGTTAGATTTGTCAAGGAATATTTAATAATTGAAAAAGACCGAAGACTTTCGTGGGGGCATTTGTTGCAGAGCACCTTGTGCAAGCCTCTGGTGAGAAAACCCCATGCAAGGGCTTCATATTCCAACCGGTAATGAAATTAACTCTGCCGTGAGTATCGATTTACCTAAAGTGAAATCTGCCAGGCAGTCAGTACCTGGCGAGCCCTCGCCCAATCACTTCCACAAGTCAACAGACTCTCTCCTCCTCCCCCAAGGAAAATCCACCAATTCCGGTGTCACTTGGTTCAAGGGATTCACTCAGCAATACTCTAAATCTCTTGAATTTTCATCATATTTTTTGTTTGCGATAAGCAACAATCTGCTGCGATTGCGTGAGTCTCGTAACTTCGACACGCGTAAAAATAATCTTATCGTCACTCGGTGTTATTATAATTCGAAAAAACTGCTGGTACGCCGGTATATATTGAACTGATCAGCATGAGCGGTGGATCGAGCCGAAGTTCGCGAGTAACAATGGACGTGCTTGAGTTGAATTTTTTGACAGTGCAGTTGGCAGACGAGGGCCTCAATGAAATAAAAAGTAAGCGCAAGAGGAGCGATAGTAGGGGCAAGGAGAGTGATACGTGTGATGAGCAGTTGAGGATTATTACCCTGGATCAGTTGGCACGACATGACAGGCATGACGACTGCTGGATCGCTGTCTTCGATCGGATTTACGACTGCACAGATTTCATCGCCAAGCATCCTGGGGGTCTGGAGGTTATCCTTGAGTATGCGGGGAGGGATGCCACTCTGGCTTTCGTTGGATATGGACATTCCGCGGGGGCCACTGCCATCCTCCAGGACTACCTCGTCGGACAACTGCCGCCCAGTGAGAGGCTCTTCGTTGTCCCCAATGGCATTCAAGTTGCGACGTGAAATGGCTGGACGTTTTTGAGGTGAATTCTTTTTTTTGCCACACCCAACGACTGCTGATTCCTGGACGTGCCGAGATGGGCCTGTTATAAAGTATTTTTCATCGATAATTTTGTTATGTCATTTTGTGATTCATTGTACTTCATCGATAAGTATTGAATAAATTATTCAATGATTTTTTTTATAAGCAAACGACCAGGCGTGGACTGGGTTAGTCCACAATTTTTATCCCTTTTTGAGATTCTTTTTTTTATGAGGTCGTGAGAAAATGGTCGTGATGTACCTGAGGAGAATAATCTGGAGATGTTTTAGAAAGATTCGGTTGTCAGGTTTGGCCTGCATTTTTTGGATTGCGAGGGTGACGTTCACTCAGTCTTTCAAATTCAAATGAAAAGTGAGAGTCCATCGCTCGAAGGTCGAGCTACGGGTGAACGCCGAGAGATGGCGACGTGGGGAGCAATGTCTCGCGTGATTACTTGCCGACAACAACATAACCACTTCGACATGCTCGAAATAGTGCTCCAGCAGTCGTGATCAAGCCTGAAATAATCCGAGTAATTACTGTAACAACACAAAAAATGCAGACTGTGAGGAACATTTCGAGGCCCTTATTCAGGAGAAACACCAGTCTCCTCAAGAATCTCAGCTCATCGCCGAATTTGTGCACCAAAATTGTGGATGAAGGGGAGAACGAGTCACAGGCAGCGAAGTCGGACGTTCAATTGAGTGGATTTGCTAAAGCTTTCGAGAAATTTAATGCCCCGGAGCCACAAGAAGAACCCGAGCAGAAAAAGAATTTCGCAAGTCTCTTGAGGAATTCCAAAGTTATTGACGTGAGTCGACAATGCCAAACATGAGACACTTGTCAACGAAACTTTGATTATTGTTATTGTTTATCATTGTTCCTTGAAGTGACTTGAATTGCTCAATATTTTTTAAGGGAATTCCAAGAGAATTGGATTCCAGTTCTGTTAGGATAAAATTTATTCTCGATTTCCAAGTTAACCAACAGAATTAATTAATGAGAATTGACTCACCAGAATCCGAATATTTATTAATTAATCGCAATTGATTTTCAATGTATCCTCATTATTACGTGCAGATGGGAGACCCTGAGGGGAAGATCGTGACTGGAAAGATATTTCAAGTCGTTGATGACGATCTGTACATCGACTTTGGCTGGAAATTTCACTGCGTGTGCTCCAGACCTATCAAGAATGCCCAGTAAGCTCCAGTTAAAAAAAATCAAAAGGACAATAGTCAGTCATTGATTAATAATTGTATCTATTAATTTTTGTACTGACTTTCAGGGAATATGTGAGAGGTGCATCGGTACGACTGCGGGTGAAAGATCTCGAGTTGTCAGCGAAATTTTTAGGAGCTAAAAAAGAACTCAGCATATTAGAAGCTGATTGCACGTTACTTGGATTGATTAATAGTCCAGCCAGACCAGTGAGAACATAAAATTGTTCCTGTTATTCATAATTCATTAATAAATAATGAATAATTTTTTGGCAGCCCTAGTTATTTCTTGACATGGCGCCTGTTATTTTATTATTTTTTATTTTCACGGGTAGAGACTGTACCAGCGGCAAAACCAGACTTCCCCCTGCGGGAGCTCTTCTACCCCATTACCAAAATTGTCACATTCTTGCCAGAGTGTGTCCAAAAAGCGAGAGGTTCATTAAAAATTGGTACAGACAACCCCTTCTCTTCAATAAATCTCAATCGGAGTTCGCAAGGCGCCTTGAAAATCGTCTTCACCGAGAGACTTACCATGCCCGCCGAGAGATGTCGCCCCCGGGAATTCGCCTGGACCTCCCCTCTCGCCCCTGGCATTTTGGAACAACTCCGACTAAAACAACGTACCCCGATACCGAATTTCCATATACGCAGTGCTTTAAAGTGCTAATCCCCCAACGCAATTGCCGAATAAATTCCCCCAAAAAATCGGGAAGTTCGCCCAGAAAATAGACCCCCAGCGAGGCCCACACACCGGACAATCCCCCCACATAATGACTGCAACGATGATAACCACACGGACGGTTATTTCTTAAATGTGTAACTTGTATTTTTTGATGGATGTGTGAAATCGTGAGGGAGTCGCCAGTTTAGTCGTCAAGTCCAAGTGGGAGTCAGTGTTTGGTAGAATAATAAAATCACTCGTAACTTAACCAACTTGAGCTAGACGTGTCACGGGGCTCGTGCATGCCTTTTATTTTTCCCACTTCGTTACTATTTTCAACAACATCCGGGAAAAATATTCCCCCACCCACTGACCAGCCTCTCCGCCGACAATCGGACAACATGAATATGCAGTAATTTTTTGAACGCAAAAATACACATGCCGATGTGTGGAGGGTGTATATAAATATATACAAACTGTCACATTTCGTGCGCAATTTGTTGTTGACGGTGGGAACGAATTGATTGGAAAATTGATGAGCGTCTGGGAATAGGAGCTGGGTTATGTGAGAGTTTTTCGTTTTCTTTCTTCGTAGGACCAGTGAATCGGCGACGCAACGATGAGCGTCGCAGCGTCTGGCAGTCAACAAGTCGTGAAGGAAGGCTGGCTCCAGAAGAGAGGTAATTACCAAGGATGAAATAATTACCAGGGGAGTTGGAGGACATTCCACCCCTACTACCATTTTCTTCTATTTTTTGGGGCTTGTTTTTCCAACGTTTCATGACACCCCAACGAGTTCACTAGACAATTCTATTTTATTTTTCTGGAAATGGTGAATTGAAGATATTTTACAGGACCAAAGATGAGCCTCACTGTCTTCAGGTCTCCCTTTTTTATTTATTTTTTCTGACGTCTGTTTACTAGCGTAATTTGATAAGGTATAGGAGAAATGTAATCTGGCCCTCAGGCAATGACCTTTTGTGGGAATGCATGTTTCTTACAATAAATAACGTTAAATAATTTATTAAAATTGTAGATCAAGCCGGATGAGTCCTTTGTTGTTACGAAAGCTTGGAAACTTAATTTTACACACTCATTTTATATTCTTTATCTCCAGGGGAACACATTAAAAACTGGAGATCCCGATATTTCGTGCTGCGAGATGATGGCACACTCGTGGGATTTAAATCCAAGCCGGATCAGCAAATGGCAGCGACAGCACAGCCGCTTAATAATTTTACCGTGCGTGGGTGCCAGATCATGTCCGTCGACCGGCCGAAACCCTTCACCTTCGTCATTAGGGGGTTGCAGTGGACTACAGTTATCGAGAGGACATTTCATGTGGAGACTGAGCAAGAGAGGGAGGACTGGGTGGCAGCGATCAGGTTGGTCCTCCTGGTTTTATCCTTGATTAACAAAATATGGATTTTATCGAGGCTCCAATCTTCTTTGTCGGTTACAAGTTGAAGGATTTTTTCACTGAGAACTGACAAATCATTTTCCTCTGGGCAGGTACGTAGCGGATAGATTGGCCACCGAAGAGCAACACTTGCAACAGCCCTCGATGCAAATATCGTCGTCATCCGAGGACGTTGAGATGGAAACCACCGGTGGAAGGTCTGACTCCGGTAGTTCTCTCGGTATTATCTCCACTGATGGTGATGGCAGTATCGACGAACTCTCAGCTAAATTCAGTGTTCAGGGGACATCGAGCAGTAAAAGCAGTGGGAAGAAGAAAGTCGTAAGTTTCATGGGCAAATTTAGGAAATTATTTGTATTAAAAACAGAAAAATTGGGCAGATAAACGAAATTTTTTTACATCAGACGCTGGAGAACTTTGAGTTCTTGAAAGTCCTCGGGAAGGGGACTTTTGGAAAAGTCATTTTGTGCCGTGAAAAAGCCACGGGTCATCTCTACGCCATCAAAATTCTCAGGAAAGAAGTCATCATTAGGAAGGACGAGGTGGCCCATACGTTGACGGAAAATCGAGTGTTGCGAACTACGAGTCATCCTTTTTTAATAGTAAGCCACATAAAATATTACTATTGGATTTTTGAACCGAAAATTGGAATGGAAAAAATATTTTTTCCAGTCCCTGAAATACAGTTTCCAAACTGCGGATCGATTGTGCTTCGTCATGGAATACGTCAACGGTGGTGAACTATTTTTCCACTTGAGCCGTTCGCGAGTGTTCGGAGAGGACAGGACGAGATTCTACGGGGCTGAGATCATATCCGCCCTCGGGTATCTCCACTCCCAGGGGATTATTTATCGTGATCTCAAGCTCGAGAATTTACTTCTCGATAAGGACGGACACATAAAAATCGCTGATTTTGGCCTGTGCAAGGAGGACATCACGTATGGTATGAAGAATCATTGAAGACAATTTGCAGGAGAGAATTTCGTGGCGAAACTATTTTTTTTTAATTTATTTTTCATATAAAAAATGTACACAAGCCTGCCACGAAGATTAACGTGAGATCTTCGAGCTCAGGTTAAAAGTGTCACGTTTGGTATTTGTTTATTGATTTTTTTGTTGCGCAAACAGGAAGAACGACGAAAACCTTCTGTGGGACACCCGAGTATCTTGCTCCGGAAGTGCTCGAGGATAACGATTATGGGCGAGCTGTGGACTGGTGGGGTGTTGGTGTCGTCATGTACGAGATGATGTGCGGACGTCTTCCATTTTACAATCGCGATCACGAGAAATTATTTACACTGATACTCTTGGAGGAAGTGAAATTCCCGAGGACCATCTCCAATGAGGCTAAGGATCTGCTCGGCGGTGAGAGGACAAAAACAAATATTTAATGCCAACAATCGGTTCAGGTCAGATGAAAAATTAATTTCCACCAACTTCTGTCCCCCCATTTTTAGGGTTGTTAATTAAAGATCCAAGCAGGCGATTAGGGGGCGGTCCCAACGATGCAAAAGACATAATGAGCCACGCATTTTTCTCGTCAATCGACTGGTCTGATCTCGTCCAGAAGAAGATAGCTCCGCCATTTAAGCCTCAAGTCACCTCCGAGACCGACACGAGATACTTCGACAGTGAATTCACTGGTGAAAGTGTTGAACTTACTCCCCCAGATCAAGGATGTTTAGGTAGTGCTGGTGGTTTGAACTCAATCGCCGAAGAGCAAGAACATTTTCCCCAATTTTCTTATCAAGAGAGTCACTCGGCTGCTACATCTTCCATTTCAGTGTCAATTACCCACTGACACTACGAGAGAATGATAAATTGAGTACGACGAGAGTGTAAGTTTCGTTTGATGCATGTTTTTTATGGTTATTTAAAAGTAAAAATCACATGTGGAAGAAATTTTCGTTGATATAATTAACACTTTCTCGAGATTATTCCAGTTAATTTTTATTGGAATTCTATTAAAATATTCTATACAATTTTTAAATGTAGTTTGTAATGTCAATCGATATTTATTTTTGTGTGAAAATTGGTGAGCGTAAATTGTTTTCTTTTTCACAATAAAATCCAAGAAGAACACTTGGAGAATTTTTGATCAAGATTTTTTATAGAAATCATTCTAGTGCGAGTTGTGGAGGGAAAATAAAAATCTGTATTCGTTTTTCTATGCACAGATAGAATTTTCTAATGGAACTCCAATAAAAATTCAATGGAATTTCTGGGGGGGGAAAGCGCCAGAATTTTCCACTGAATTTTTTCCCTCGTGATTATTTGGTTATGAAGGGAATTATGTTGTTGTGTATGTCCGTAATTATCGTATCTTGGTTAAGATGAATCAATTCGAAATTAAAGCGGGAATTAAGTGTAAAAAGAAATGTGAATTTGTTGATGAGGGGCTGGTAGATAATCAGCGACATTTGTGCATTTTTTTTTTTTCCTATTTTGTGGTAACAATTATATAGCATACAAAAATGAGGTGAAAATCGTGAGGATGAAGTGAATTATAATCATAGAAAATTGAATATATTATATACGCTACGATAATTATATTATAAATATATTTATATTTTAACAATTAAAGTAATTACACGGTGAATATTTAGCATAAGTTTATTTGTCCCTTTCACATTGAAAATAATACCATAAACTTAATGAGTTTTTTTTGTTTTAATCTCTTGGTTTCTTAATGAGGATATGTTGTTTGCTTAAAATTTTTACTTATTCCCTAGCATCAGTTTGGAGGATATTGAGGGACTGGAGTGTCCTTGACCAGCCAAACCTCGTCGAGAACAGCGCCAGCCTTGTCGTCTGAGACCTGTAAAAAAAAAATATCCAGTTCTATTTAACAAATCCATTCCCCAGATTTTGCGGCCATCAAAATCTTCTGTTCCAGCACCGAGAGAACAACAATACACACGTCTTGTCTGAGCCAGGGGAATCGTTAGTTGAAAATTACTCCAAAGAGACCAAAAATTATCTAGAAAAATAGCGAATCCATTGTCCGATAATTTTTGACAAACTTTGTTTTATGACAACTGACATTTGCTTGAATTTTTCTCTCAGCGTGGAGCCCCGGGTGGAGTACCTGTTCCAGATACAGATGTGTCTTGTTGAAGACCTTCATTCTGGTGTATCCGTAGTCAGCGCTGCGGAAGGCCGACCAATCGGGTCTCTTTGGTATAAATTTTTCTCTGCCCTCCTTGCAACCTGCCGAGCCTGTAACTATGTGCACCGGTGCTTTGTAGTTCTTGTAGGGCTTCTCGTAACTTCCGTTCATTACTTGGAAATTGTACATGGGGAAGAGCCTCTCGTAGCTGTGCTCGTGAGCCCACAGTTCGAGGTCCACTCGGTGTTTGTAGAAGAGCTCCTCAAGCCCGAACCAGTTCAGAAACGGAAGCCCAACTCTGACGAGGGACTCGTGATTTGTGCAGTCGTCGGCGTTGGCATTGCTGCAGTACATGGGACGATGGCCGAAGGTAACGATCCACGGCCTTTCAGCTCTGCAACATTTACCCAATTACAGAATTTTTGTCAAGCGTCTAATTTACTTGAGACATTGAAAAACCAAACATAACCAGACGTTATATTATCTGTGTAATTGTTCTCACCTTGCTGCAGGTTCATTGGCCCTCCTGAGATCCTCGTCGAGCCACTCGAACTGCTTGACCAGCTGTTTGATCCCGTAGTTCATGAAATAATAAGCCTCCGTTTCAATGGCTATAAAGTGCACTGGCCCCATGTCGAAGCTGTACCACAGGCCCTCCGAGTTTCCTGGCATGGAGAATCTGGCTCTGTAATTACTGAAATTGTACTTCTCCTCGTGATTACCGGGGACGGTCATGTAAGGTAGGTAAGCAGCAATGCCCTCGATCTGCTTCATAAACTGATCACCAACTCTGGCTTCGTCTGTATCCATGTCGTATGCAAAATCCCCGACGTGGATCGCTGCGTCATAGAGGCCCCGTTGGGTCTCCTCCTGGAGTCTGGAGAGACTCTGGGCATTCTCATTGCCCATGTCACCGAAGATCACTATCTGGGGGGTCCAGGTCTGCGAGTCTGGCGGGGTTGTCACGTAAAAAACGTTCGACCAGCCCAATTTACTCCCGCAATGGTACACTGGAGGCATGCGTACAACAGTTCAGGGGACAGTTCAACCAGGTTCCAGGGAAAAATATAGTCTGATTGGAGCTAGGAATTTATTTTATTATATCAATCGGAAATTACTCACAGTATTTATGCCCCGGCGTGAGGTCCCTCAAATACACTCGGTGGATGTATTGTTGACGCTTCTCTTTTCCTCCGTCAACGAACAGAGTAGAATTCCCTTTAGCAGTGAGAACAAAGCCCCCGATTCCATATTCGACAACGGATTCTTTGGTATCGTCTCTCGTGCTCCAAGTAACAATAATGTCACGAATATTATCTGACAAAAGAGAATATAGCATTAATTTTGGAATGTCTAGGGTTCTCAAAAATCCTTGATTACCTCCAAAAGAAAGATGCACAGCCTCAGGTTGATACTTGACTACGGAGCCCCAGGCACAGCTCGTGAGGCTCAATAACCCAACTAAAACCGACCACATTTCGATGTAGTGACCACAATTGCCAGACACGTAGTGGATTAAATTCCTGCAAACAATGGACATTGATTACTCTATTCCGCGGAGAACAAAGGAATTATATCAATTAATAAATACCGCCGCCCCTAGAGTTTTCCACAATTTACAACGCCTGATGTGTCGTCTCACCTTAAATAATATGACACTTCATGTCGCGTAGAGAATTAATTCCGTCGAGTTTGTTTTCTTAAAAATTTCACATTCCGTGAATAATAAAGAGAATTCGGGAGGTACGTCGGAGTAATGACAGGCCAAACACCGCCACCCACTGTTGATCGCCCAAGGCACTGGAAAAAAAATGCAGTTCAGAGTGCAGGGAAAAATGCCTGACATCGTTTCTGCCAATCGGACGGCTTTGACACCCGAATGAGCGCTCTCATTGGACAACTGGATTTCCCCGCACAGCTCACGTGACCCGTGACACTCGAGGTGAGGTTAGGTCGAGGACAGCAGGGGTGAGGTTAGGTCGAGGGCAGCCGAGGTGAGGAACAACTGAGGAGAAAACGTTTGGATGCAGAGGTACACAGAAAATTTGCTGAAATCGAGAATAAAGTACTCCATTTCACGTCGAAGCAGATTCTTCCTGGACCTTGAGATGTTCTCCTGGATTCTATATCATCTGATGAAGCTCCAGTCGATATAAATACTTAGCCTAGAAACCTAAGGGTTGTGAGTTGAAATCCAACTTCTGGCGATGCTGGATATTTCCTCGAATTGATTATTTGTCCAATTTCATCCATAAACGAGAGCTGAAATGAGTTTTCTGGCCTGAAAAGGCGTTTATTGACCGCCTTAGGAATATAACATGAAGATAATAATTTCCAATTCAATTCAGTGACAATCCCCTTCGATTTTCCATTCAGCCGAGTTTAACCTGAATGGAAATGAACAATAGTTGACATGGTTTTTGTCAAAACAATACTGGGACTTTGTCACTTTGTTGAATTTTTTTCCATCGGGCAGGATGGCATGAATGGACGAAGCTGTCACAGCAAATGACGCTGATGATATTAGCCATATCTGGGACATGGGAGAGTGGGTCTGAGTGACTCAGTGACTAGATCCTCAATATTGATCTCACACTCTCTCTTCGTCCTTTCACGCCAACTGGCGCTGCATTCAACCCCTCATGCTATCGTACCGTCAACATTCGATGAAATTATTTATTAATTACTCAGGATTAATTATACACTGGAATTCCTGCAGATGAATTTTCTCTGTCACTCAAGAAACGATCAGACAAGCTGGAATTGTCCGGCAGAGTAGGCCTGATCTAAAATTCAGCAGAATATCAAGCTTTTTATTTTGGGATTACAGATTTTTCCTGAATTGCTTTCTTCAAAATAAATTGCATCGAGAGCCCACTTCTGCCACTTTCCCCAAGCCTCGGGCGTCTGCACTCTAGGGCGGTTATTGTAGCAGATCATTCGGACGCCGAAGTGGGGACCTACTGCGCTGACGGCATTCGCAAGAGTGGGGTAAGTAATTTCACACATGCAAATACTCAAATAAAATTAAACAATTGTAGAAGTGGTTTTTTGGGCGTTCATGTATTTCATGCGCGACAATCTTCGCGACAAGTTTCAGATGACCTCGGGTTTCCTCAGCAGTCATCAGCGGCCCCCAGGAATTCTCGACTAGCTAGACCAACGAAGAACTAGTATTTCCATTCGATTACCCCGAAATAGTGCGCACCTCTGCTATTCTCATCTCCACAAACGGCGATCCTCCGAAGACAGGAGTGAGCTCCAATCACGCAGACGCCGCGCATCGCTCCATGAGTGCTTAGCCACCCCTCAAATCCTCCAATTCCCAGTGTTGGCTTGGACCCTACCGGTGGTCGACGCGCCTCACCCCATCAGCGCCAAAAGGGCGTTCGCAGTCGCCCAGAGTGTTCCCAAAAAGTCCCCCGATTAATTCTGCAAACAGTGAGTGCCCCCCGAGTGATCTCCAGCGATGTCAGCTCATTCCTCCACGAAATGCCATCCGCTGGAGTCGTGAAGATCCCCGTGACAACAACTCGTCAGACCCTCCTCCATCATCGATAGGAGCTCATGATGGGGCCCACTGGCGGGCCCCTCGCCTCCTCCCCCCGCCAATGACTCGTCTCCCTCGGTCGTTGAAAAATTAAGGGGGGGAAAAAAACATCCAGCGACCATTCCCCAACGAAAACATCGACAAATAATGTTTTCTGACAAACGCGCCTTCTCGTGGTTGCTCTCGGCGCGTGTGTGCGCGCGCGCCGATATCCCATGGTCGTTATTATGCGCTCGGGGTCAGTGAGATAAGTGGAAACACTCATTATTCCATACCTTCCCACGTACCGTAAACAGTAACTCGTATTTTGCAATAATGACGGGGAATAGTTGATGAACTTGGGATCGGCTGGAATATCAGGATTAACTTGGGGGTAAATTTTTCTACTGGCAATTGCTCGAGGGGGATGAAATAGGGGGTGTAGTGTTGGTACCCATCGATCCCGATGGCAACGTGTGACCGTAATACAGTGATAATCGAGATGATAAATGCGGTATCTCGGTCGTGATGATGCTCGTGGCAGTGTCATTCAGTCGATAAAAATAATAGGCCAATTTGCTAATTGATCTTCCGATGATTCGTCGTGCCAATAATTTTTATGGGATTTTTTTTCAACCGTGTGCCAGTTAGGGGTGACACCGTGGGTCTAGGGAATGCCGGAGCCCACGGGGGAATTTAATTGAGTGCATGGGGTGGGTGGAGGTATTGATAGTCAATCTGAGGAGATAGAGGCTGCAATCATGGTCGACCTGGGAGGATACATCATCATTCTTATGAATGATAATGGCAAGATCAAGCTGTATGGTAAGTGCACTTAGGCATATCGCCAGCTTTTATTAATTCATTGGGGTTGCAGCGCTCGGAAAAAATTGCACTGTCGCTCCAGTTATTTTGAGACATTGGGCGAGGGAAATTGTAATTGATTTACATTTTTTGATTCATTAATTTTATTGAGGAGGCGACTCATTTCAGGGAATTATTGGGCAATTTTTTCTGAACCGCTGGGCTACTTTTATCAAGTAGTCTAGGAATTTTAGGGGGCGGTTGTTCATTTATTTTTTTTAGACCATTTGCTTTCCCTCGGGATCGCGGAAAAATTCTGGAGGTGGTTCCAAAATGCTCGGGCCGAAAAATGTCGGCTTACGCGGTATTTGATTCTTGTAGAGTACATGTATTCAACAGGTTGATGGAACATATTGATAATCTGGGGGGAGAGATTGGAATCTTGCATATTCGATGGTTTCGCGATGAGTTTAGACATTTTTTTTTCGCCACGGTGGACAAAAAAGGAATTTCTTATTTTATTGCGCCGGCTTCTGGAGATTTATGGAGGGGTCTTTTTTTAATTTCTCGAGGCTTGAGATGTTGGGGTATTGTCAGGGAATGTCATTTTTTTTTCTGTGGTCAGGGGATTTTTTTTGCTGATGCCTGCGGTGCGCTGTGTGGCCAGTAGAATAATCAACAAATTATCGTAAATTAATATTAAAACTCAACTTGAAATTTTGGGGATTACAAAATTCTTTTCATTATCAAATTACAGGCTCTTCGGCGGATAATGCCGATTACCCAGAGCTGGGGGATGAAATTTTGGAAGTCAACGGCCGGACACTAGAGAATGCAACTGATTCCGAAGTCAGTCAGCACATTCTTCAGGTAATATAAACATTCTCCCGTTACATTACGATAATAAAACAATCCTCAATAGGAAACCGGAAACGAGTGGCTCTTTCTCTGAAAAAAAAATCGACTAAAAAATGAAAATGAAACGGAAACTGTCGGAAGATCCGATTTAGGGGAATCTGTGGGAGTGCAGATATTGTCAAGGCATGAGAAAAATTGCGGCAAAATTAGCTCGCATGATTTTTTCCTCATTAAACCCTCGACAATGACCGGGATCGAATTTTTCGATCGCTTCCGCTTCATCCGCAAACAATCCGAAGTAAACAAATTAATACAAATTATTTCTAAACATTTGATTTCAGTGCATCAAATCGGGGACAATAAGCCTGCAGGTGACTCGGCGAACGGGCAACAAAATTAGTAAGTCAATTAAAAACATTTTACCCAAAAATAATTGAAACATTGAAATATTGAGCGCAAGCATTCAAAGATTTTGATTGCGCTTCAAATTCCAAAATAAAAATCGCATTGTAAGGTTTAACTTTCGTAAGTTGGAATAAGTCCGCAAAATTTTTTAAGCCAGTGAAAAATTGTCGCGAAAAATCCTCCCGAAAGAGATTATTTAAACAATTCAATAGAGAAATTCAGCGATCCAAGCACGGCTCGCGGTGGTTCGTAGCAGCTCGTGTATTTCCGTGCGTAGTTCCACCTTCGCCAGGTAAATATTTCACCTGGTAGTCCCAGGTGAGCGGGAGAGAGAGCGAGTGATTAAAAATCCTGGCTAACCGAGGGAGATAAGGAGAAGATGAAGCAACTATGGAGTCGGTACGTTGTGTTAAGCCGGCGGGAATGCAACCTTCGGTCCTTTCCTGGTCTCAGTGACTCCGCGATCATTGGCACGGGCTCTCGCGGTTTCTCCATTAATTAATCATCGATTAATTAATCGACAGTCTCACCTCCGGCCGCGATCCCAGACCAAACTGTGGACGAGATATTTCGCGATTGTTTCCCCGAGTGCTTGTGATTACCGAGAGGTGGAGATTTGTGCTAAATATCATTACCACGTATGCAACATGGATTATGCATGTAGTGTGGAATTCATAATAATTCCTTGGAAATCACTCTAAGCCAGGTGAATTCTCCCGTCATCAAATTGCTAATTCAACATATGGCATTTATCAACAATTATCGTTATTTTTGCAATATGTATGTCACGCAATACAGCTGGGGTAATTATTCGTTAAAAAAAAAAATGGTTGCTCATTTTCATCAGACGTATTGAGCATTCCCAGTGAGAATCGCGTCACAATTTTTTCAAGACTGCTTGTGTCGGGAAACTAATGAATAAAAAATGGTA
>JAPYZN010001109.1:0-33244 GCA_030522865.1 Psyttalia lounsburyi
TTTTTCCGGCCTCGTTTGGGCCCACTCATTCCTCCTTCTGGTGTTTATCGGGGATTCTCGAGGTGCGGGGACTTCAGTTCCGCGGTTCACTCTCGAACGGCATTTGAGGTTGAGTGGGGAAAATGTTTAATGATCGTTAAATCTTTGGGGAGAACCTCGGCCATTGGAGGGACTAAATGGAAAATTTTATTACACAGCATTTTCGGAGAGGGCTTTTCGAATGATGCGCGGGGAATACTCTAATGCCCCCCCCCCCCCCCCCTTTTTTGTTAACATTCCAGGGAAATTCAGTGACAGTCGGAGAATTTGAATTTTATCGATACGCGGTGGGAGAAAACATCAGGAGAAATTACCGTTTCGTTATATAATCGCGACTCCTCAAAAGTTTTTCAGTTTTTCGTGAATAATTCCCTAGTCAGTAAAATTTGTTTACCGGTCACTAAAAATTCTCTAGACGTGTGCAGAATTTTTGGTGAAGATTGCGAATCTTATTGTGCGGTTGGGTAATTTTTCCCGAACGTTGAAAATTCTCCACAACTGCCACAAGGAACGGTAATTGTTGAAAAACATTGACATTGAACTTTACACAAATAAGAAATGTCGAATTAATTCTGACAATAGTAAAAATATTTTGAAATTCAATTGAATTGATTTCGAGTTTTTAAATACGAAATGTTTTTATATTTTTTTAGGAGAGCCGCGTTCGAGTCGTCAACAAATTACAACTGAAATTTTCTTTATATTCTAATTAACTATATCTACGTACTCTCAACTTGCCCATTAAAATTAGTTCTCCGTGAAATAAAAAGCAGATTCATTGAAAACTCAACTGCTCATTTCATTTGATCTCCACGAATTCTCAAGGAGGGGCTCAGCGCGAAAGTAATTGGAATCCTCGGATTTGTGATTAGTTAAATTGAAATTGAAATGAAAATGCAGTTGTTAAAGCGAAAGAGGAGGACAGCGGAATGGAATTTCATAGCATCCGACAATTTTCAGGCACTTTAATTTCGAGCAACATCTCGAGGAGAAAGAAATACGGTAGCATTATTGGTCCTTGACGGGATAAACGAGGCGCATAAACCGTAGATATAGAAGCCCAGGGGGATTTTTTGAGATTAGTGTTTACTCTGGCCGCCGGCCCAATGTCCAGGGAAGATACTGGACATCGCATAGATTACGTGCACCGAACAAGATGGAGACATTGTAATATGAAAGCTGGAATGTGGAGTTTTAATGTTTTTTTTATTGCTTTTCACCGAGAGCTGTTGTCTCAAATCATTGACCCTTTTTTTTTCTATTTCTATTTATTCTCCAGGAATATTCAACCCGAAAGCGGCCCTTCTCCTTGATTTCAACACGGAGAGAAATATCCAATAAAAATTACGGAACAAGTCACGTAATCTGCCAGCGAAGTTGAAATTTCACAGAAAGTACGCAATTTCCACGTTAAATTAAAAATTACTCATCTGCCTTGACACGTCAAAGTTAACCGCCTGGCGGACATTTTCAGAAACTCTCGGTAATTTTTGCGAAACGTTTCGTAATTTCTATTTTCTGAGCCGTAATAAGTCTTGAAATTTCTTGTAGAAACTTACTGTTGCAGTTTAAGTTCCAAAAAAAATTACATGACTTTTCCGTACATTTTCAAAGATACAACAGACTTATTCTCTTTAATTCGTACAAAAATTTATGAAAAAGAATCTTAGCGTGCGCATTACGCGACTTGTTCCGTAATTTTTCTTAAACTTTTTTCTCCGTGTAAACATTCACAGCAAATGGCAGCCAAAAATTTCTAAAAGTGTCACTTGCATTCACAAAATACGGTGGAAAAAAAATCGAATAAACATTTTTTTTAATTTAAAAGATATGATCAATAGCATAAATTCTCCCTATTCGTCGGTTAAATTGAAACCCCTCAATTAAAAAAACAATTGCGTCAGCTACTGTGTGCCCCCCTGCCCCCCCATATACCCTCGTGAAGAATTCCGCGATAGGATGACTCCCACCAATAGAATGATTCAACCTAAGGAAGTCCCGAGGGGTCTCCCAGTCTCTCCCCGCCTCACTATCTCTCCGTGTCCCTTTCCACCCCCTCTCGTAAGAGACCTAATTGCACGTTCCACGTCCGGAGATAGCTCCGTAAAGTGGAGGTTACACGAAAAACTACCAAGTAAATGAACTCCACGTCAATCTGTCTTACCGCAATCCTCTTTTTTCCCCCCCATATTTCTTATTTACTCGTCTTTTTTTTTTTCCTCCTTTTTCGGGTGAATTCATACTCGGGTGGGGAAAGAACGCGTGCCCCCGGTTGGAGGAAACGGGGCGGGCAGAAGAGCCCAGGGGGAGGAGACCCAACTCTTGTGGAACAAGTAAAGGAGTGCGTGAGAATGCTATCAAGCTCTACCTCTTTTTCCCCCTTTTTCCCCTGGTAATCTCCCTCTCCCTCTCACTCTCCCTCCCTCCCTCTCTCTCCCTCTCTGTCTTTTGAGCTCAAGGGGCATAAGAAAGGGGGACCACACCGAGAGACCACCGTGTGTGCGTAGTGGCTCTTTCGGTATACAATCCACTTGACTTGAGACTCACATTGGCCCCGATTCCCCCTCAACTCCTTCATAACCAATACTCGCAGGATCAAACATTGGCGTTTAGCAACCATACATAATAACTGAGACTCTTGAAGAGATGCTCTTGCTTTATTTTTTTTTTTACTCCTTTACTACCCGAGATTGATGGCAAATCAAATTCCCTAAGGCGCGCGTTTAACTCGCGGAGTTACGTTGTTTTCAGGTGAATGAGTATCATCAGGCTCAAGAAGATGCTGGGGGGGCAGAGGGAGGGAGGGAGGGGAATTGTGGAACCAACGAGGGGCAATTGCAAACCTCGAGGTAAATCGCGGAGAGATCGGATTACTGGTGGCTATATCGACAATGGAGGCTCATGCTAATTTCCCCGAGTTTTTGCACGGGAGTTTGGTTTCAGGTTGTAACTGCGGATTTTCGGGGTGGGGGGGGAGGGGCTAATTGAATAATGGGAGAGTTGGAGTTTGTTGATTATGGAAATTATTGATAATATATTTTTTAAATCGCTTCGTACGGCTCTCATCGGGTTCTCAAATCTATCTCTCTCTCTCTCTCTCTCTGGGTTTTTTTTTGAATTTTTGAAAATATGTCAGCGATTTTCAGAAATTCATTAATTTGCAAAACATCGGATTACGGGTGAGCTTTTAATGGAATTTTAACAGAATTATTCTAAATTTTGAATACAGTATGAATTTTTTATCAACTGAATTTTCCAGGACTTTTTCACGGATTTCAGACAGAAATTGAGAATTTTTAGTTTCATTTCTAATAATTTGCGGACAAAATCTGTAACTCCAGAAATTCTCTTATTATATATGTGCTGTCAATTGTCATGTGCTTCAGTAATGATTTTCCGAATTTTTCCAAAAAAATTTGCGCCATTTATCTCAAGGAAAATCCTTGGAAAGTCGAATAATTTTCTTCTCCCCCATTTCCACCAAGTCAAACATCCAGATTAAATCCCAACTTTGGCACAACTCCCAAGGACATTCAGTGGAAACTATCCTAAATTTTTTAGACATCAGAAATGGTCACGATTTGTTGCCAAGAAAACGTGGCAATGTGTTGCAAAACTACTAATGCATAATTTCACATTTTTCACTGACTTCAATTTCCATCCAATGTAGGAGTGGCAAACAGTCGTTTGCCGTTATAACAGTGAGTTGAAACGAATAACACTGGAAGATGTCCTCCGACACTAGATAGATAATCATCTTGGCGACGGGAAAAATCGTTGTCGCGGTGTCTGCCAACAATTGCGTGTACAAGTATAATACCTTATTTTTCACTGGTTCTTTTTTTATTCCATTTATTTTGTAATACGGCATAAATTGCGGGAATGTTAAAAGGGGAAGCCTACGGTAACGGCCACTTGGCTCTTATTTATTCGAGACGAGAGCACTTCGAGAGACGAGGAACAGTCTTGACACCAGCAAGAAATTCACCCTCACCGTTTCACTTGGAACGAGATATACATCTACCCAAACAACACTGAAACAGAATAATCTTGGAGATCACAATTTGCTGATATGAAAATTGGACTGCAAAAACCAACAAGCGTTTATCTGATTTTACTTTTGGAATAACATCATTCAATCAGGGCCTGGTTGTTGGCTATTTGTTGGAAATTTACCGGTGATTTTTTGAGATTATTCCGCTGGGATGGAGTCCGATTTTACAAACTGATACATATGTTGACGACAAATTACCCAAAAAAAAAAAATATCGATGAATTTTAATAGTCGGAGAGTCGAAAATTTGTCCAACACTTGTTGCAAATAAAATTTTTCTTACCCCTCCCTAAAAATTGTCTAGACATGTGCACAATTTTTGCTAAAGATCGTGACTTTTACTCTGCGATTTGCCGATTTTTCCACAATTTTGAAACAATTTCTCTGCGCGTAAAAGTTCACGGGAGTAAACCAGTTAATTTAACTTTTCAACCTAAATTAATTTTTTTCTGATTTCATTAAAAAATCGGTAAATGAACAATTTCATTGAAATTTCACGATACACGTCCCGATATCGATCGTATTAGTGGACTTTATTCTTCGCGACATTCCCCCAACTCCTCAAATCACAGGGAAACTACATCAAAATTTCCCAACTTTGATTATGGTATTTTTCGCAGGAGAACCCTTCGCAGAAATTTCGGTCGAGAGTTATCAAGTCGAAGTTTGCGCTTAGAAGTTACAAGTTCAATGAAGTAACCTTCTGAAGCGGTTAGTTACGAGAATCTCCACGGGATTAAGATCAACTATCGATTATCCCCTGGGAATAGCCCGAAGTATGCAATCCCCAACCTCCAAACCTCCAACCGCACCGGCAATCTCCTAGAAATGATTCAACAGTCCTAGTTCGTTTTTACAATTCCAAATGACTCTCAAATTCACCGCAACCGTTTGTTTATGCAAATGAGTGGCCAGGGCGGACGAAAAGTTTCACGTGATGCAGCAATCCCCGGGCTCCTGGATTTCCCCGAACAGCTCCTCAAACATTGGAAATAATGAATGGACACGCGATTTTGAAATGTCGTGATCGAGCAGCCCAGAATACATATTTTCCATCTTAAATTTATTAATTGGAGATAATGGGGGATAACAAGGTCGAAATTGACAAAATGGTTAACCACAACTAGTGGCAAACAGCTGCAAAAGTCTGATCATCTGTTTCTCTACTGCAACATCCCAAAAATGGAAAGTATCTATTGCCCCTAAAAGACGAAAAAAAAAAAATTCCCTTTCACAGACAACTCCTCAATTTTCAGAAATCAAAGATTCGAAAATTCGTCGATTCAAAAATTCCAATATTCACGCACTTTGTCATGATTTTTCAGTGACGAAATTTTCGAAAATCAAAACATAATTTTGCCAATTAAATATTCTTTTGACAAGAATTTAAACCGACTTTTACAACCAAAATTTTGTCCATTTGCCGGTCCAAAGGAAATACGTTTTTCAATTTTTTTTTTTATCCAGTGGACTCCCTGCAAATTAATTCTTTCAAACTTACAACTTGAAAATTATTCCAAGAAAAAAAAAAGAGACGAAGACGATTTTTGTGATGTTGGATTTCCCCGAGCAGAGCCTCAAACATTTGGAGTAATGAATGGCCAGGGGACTTTGAATCATCGTGATCAAGCGGTCGCGCAGTACACATTTCCGATCTTGAATTTATTAATTGGAAAGGAAGGAGCATAACAAGAGCAAAATCAACAGAATGACTAACCACAACCAGTGGGAAATAGGGTAGTCAGGGACGAAATGCCCTGTAATTGGTTGATCCTCTCTTTCTCTATTGCAGCATTCAAAAAAATCATACTGGCTGCCTCTGAGATAATGCATCCATCGAGGGGGGAATAGAGAGGGAGAGAGTGCAATCGAGAGAGCGCGAGCGGGAGGGAGAGAGAGAGACAGAGAAGGTACCATAATAGCGTCGTCACGAACTCCAACACGCCATCACACAAAACGAGACTCTGTATTTGAACGTTAAACCAAGTCAAGAAAAGCCTCGTGGGCCCTTCTCTTTATAAATTCAAGCATATATACACTCACTCGCATCGGTTTAGCGAGGTACTTTTGCCATGGCTTGATGTTTTGATGCATAAAACGAATGAAAGGCATCACGAAGTCCGGGTTACACTCGAAACATGAAACGACAACCCGTCATTACCCTCTCCTCGGCGCTTTTTTTTTTCTTCTTTTTGTCCCTCTTGCTGATGGGTTTCAGTGGGTGCGAAGGAGAGAGAAAAATCGTGTTTTTCATTATCGATCGGTGAAATAAATTTCTCTCCTGGTTTACGGGCACTGGCATTTTCACTTCGTCACATCATTTACGAGGAAATGAGCTAACGTGAGATTATTATTGAGGCGCAGCGTGCAGTCATTATTGCAGTTTTTGAATCTAATTGGGGGCGTGTAATTGATCCTTCGTCTCTCCCTCTATCTTCGGTGAAATTATTTTCGGACCATGTCAGAAAACAAAATTGGCTGGTCAACCGACAAATTTCAGGGGGGGGGGGGGGGAAAAAAACTACCCCCAATCCACCCGGACCCCAAGACAATTAAAAGCCAAAAATGTATTAGAACTCGTTTGCGGAAAAAACTGAAGGAAAAAAAAGGAACAATCTCAATGACTATTTAAACCCATTCCAACTTTTCCCGAATCACGTACCACCTGGGGCACAGTGAACACAGCTCCGGGAGTAGCGAGGCTGTTTGATTTCCTGCGGGAAATTTAAGTCGTTGAATTTTGAATTTTTCCAGCCGCGGGCCTCGGAATTACAAATTTTCGTGGTTATTTCGTTGAGCTTTTAGGGATTGAACCGAAGGTAGACCATTAATTTCAGAATTGAATGAATAAATGAGAATCTACGTAACAGAAGCCAGGAACACACCAAATATCCGTCTTCATTTTCAAAGCATTAAAAATTACAATTTTTTTTTTTTTCACGAGTTAATACATCAAACGCCAGACGAGAATTGTCTCAGTCCACTTGTGATTCATCTGTAATCCACAATTCCTTCATATTTCCCCTGACGATAGAATTTTCCTTTACCGAGCCAAGTATAAATAAGCCAACGAAGATTCGCAGATTGTTACCGTACAGGTGCATCCGTGTATTACCAGCGGCAAGACATTTCGTTCCATGTTTCACCGAGTTTACTACAGGTGGTCGTATCTCGTAGGAAACTTTGCTGATGGTGTATTAGGCACGTTCAGTAAACACCCCAGCCAGTGGTTATGGTGGTTATTTTTTTTTTTTATCCTCCCACCCCGGCCTTTTCCATCTTCACGGGTGAGAATTGATTTTACCTTGTTATATTCCCTTGAAATTACCTCACTTTCATTTTTCTCCTGCGTCAGTTGCATAAGCCATGCTTTATTACCATCAGCCCTGGTCCCTTGGCCTTAAGTAGCTCCACCCATTTGATAAATCACAAGCCCATTAAAAACTACAATTAATTTTTCCAAAATTTCCTTAGACTCGAACTCTTATTTTTCACTCAAATTCCTTCCAAAGTCTGGGCAAAGCTCCGCGAGACTTGGGAAGACTGTCAGGATCTGATGAAGGAGTTTCCTCTAGCTTTTAACAATAGTCCAGACCGAGTCTTAAAAAAATGACAAGCCATATGAACGTCTCAACCGACAATTTCCCAAATTCTTAAAAAATTCTTTTGGCGAGCGCAAATTGTCGCTCACGAGACTCCCAGCCCGAGGACTGTCGCAAGTCTTAATTTCAGATCGTAAATCTCGGATTCAAATACTGCAATTCTGGTGTACAATAAAATTCGCCGTATCGTCACTTGACCCCTTTGGCACAATCGTTACATCCCATATAACCCTCTCGCGAGAAATTCCCTCTATCTCGTAACCATCGTCTCGCCCTCAGCACGTATGCAACGAGCTCAAGACCCACCTTTTTTTTTTTTTTTCCTACCTCCCCCCCCCTATTAGATACGCCATTGGTACCATAGCTGACTCTCTCGCATGGCGGTCCATAAAGCGATAAATCGTGCTAAACTCACAGCTCAGTACAATGTGGTTCAACTGGCACTTAATGATGCGACGCGAAAGCCCTTGCCTCCGACTCTCGCTTTATGCCTTCTCCACCATTTCTTTCTCTCAAAACTCCCAGTGATCTTTGTTTCTCTCACTTTAACCCTCTCCACACCGGGGGAAGAAGAAGAAGAAAAACAAAAAAAAAAACTTATTTTCGCTGTTACTTTTCTCCTTCATCCTTTATAACCCTCTACTTTTTCGCTGTCCTGTGTGTGTCCGATGGAGAAGGAATTTCTAGACTCTTTTATTGTCTGCATCCACCGACAACTTCTCCTGCCCTCCGGGGATATAACAAAAGCCAGTTCGTGCCATCTCCCCCTATCCCTCCTTGCCTCCCCCTCACCTTTATTTATTTTTGCATTTTTTTGGTTTTTTTTTTCACTTTATTTAGCCTCTTTTTCCTCCTCTTCTCTGTTGTGCACTTCTTTTTCTTCTTCATTGAATTAACGCGCATATCTAATTCGAGTATCGGGAACACGAGGGCCCACTGGGTGTATTTTTCAACGTTTATGCCATATCTGTATACGGGGTATAATATTCTACCCTCGCGATTTAATCGTTAACGTGTATCCTTTTTTGACTCTTGGCTTTTGCCATCAGTTGTTTGTTTGTTGCCTTTTTTTCCCTCTCTTTCTCTCTCTCTCTCTCTCCCTCTTCACGAGGACTTTGAACAAAGGAATTTCTAAGTGGACGAGAGGGATGAGGTATATTTGTGGGGAAAAATAAAATGAGATTGGGGGTGGAGGTGATAGTGAGAGAAATTTGTTAATAATTATCCATGATTTTGGGCGGTATTTCTAGTTGAAAATGGGGACAGCATTCATACTGACTCGTTCAATAATTTTACATTATATTTTCTACACCTGAATTTTGTCAGGTATTTTTAATTGTTGAATTGCCGAAATCAATTGCACAAGACAAAATTGAAAAAAAATCGTATCCATTAATTCTAATTATTTATAATTCTCAATAGTCTCAATTTATTGAGAAGACAGAGCTACCGTAGCCCTGGTCAATGCAAATCTACTAAAAAAAAATTTATGAAAATTGTATGAAAAAACATCAACGGAAGGAAAAATATTTCAGCGTTCACGCGATATCTGCATAGACAACAATATTCTCTCCTCGCGATTTAATCGTTAACGTGTACCCTTTTTTTTGACTCTTGGCTTTTGCCATCAGTAGCGTTTTTTTTTCACCGGTGGTCCTCTGAACAAAGGAATTTCTAAGTAGAGTAGAATGAGGAGGAATATTTATATGAAAAAAAAAGTGGGAAAAACTAAAATTATGGACGGGGGTTTTGAATTTCCCGAGTGTTTACTGCTCACGAGGAATGGATTTCATTTTTCCTACGGTATTAAATTCATTTGCTGGCAATATGCATTTAATTTCACTGGGATTTTGATGATTTAATCCTATACCGGGTATAACGTCGTAATCAGTGAGAAATTTGCGCGCGAAAATACCACAGATAACATTCCAAGTTGTCGGAGGGAACATCATAATTCACTATAGACCAGAACGAGTTGTACCGATCACGGAAAAGCAGTCATACGGTTCCTTATTCCACGACGTCTCCCCCCCTGGCTCTCCCCCCCCCCCCTTTGTTCTTTGGTATCGTCCCTGGAGGGATAAATTCTCCTAATAAAGGACGAGACAGGGACGAGATGGGGAGGGATGAGGGGGGAGGAGGAGGAGTATCTATAGCGCGGTAGCGCCTCGTTATCCGTTGCTGTGTGTATAACACAGCGTGTTTCGCAGCGTTTTGAGCACGGCACGGTATCGCAAAAGGCCGATAAATCTCGAGGGAAGAGAGGACCCAGCGAGGGCGCGACTGGATCCGATCTCGTGTGGCCTCTTCTTGCTGTATAGGCCAACAGCCGACTTTACTTGGGCACGTCACGTGGGATATAACTCATATTTGTTGGTAGATATTTTTTTTCCCCCCTCGTGCACCCGGCGAAATCGTCGGTAAAAATTATCCAAACAATTGGTAATTGTATTACGGTTTATCCAAGAATTTAGAATATTTGTCATTAAAATTCCGGGGATTGTTTTTGTTTGAGGATAAAATTATTATTTTTTAAGGTGACGTAAATGACACATCCCCGGCTCAAATCATATTCTGAACTCCTGATTTTTCCACTCAAATTGCCGTGAAAATTGATATTTATATCCTCAACCAAAATCAATTACATAAAATCGAAAAAATCATAATAACCAATTGACTAATAATAATCTGTAAGCCCATTCATTGAATTCGAATAAATAATTTTTCTGAATATGATACTTGAGGATATCAAGTGATGGCATAAATCCCATCGACAACTACCTAATAATACCCCAATTATTTATAATTAATCGTCGGTTATGATTGCAGAATAAAAATGTCCATAAATCTCCCGAAAATCACCCACCGAATATAACAATTAACGCATCTCATTCGTCAAGAAGTGAAATCTATCTTTAATTACAACTCGAGTGAGGGCTGAGCCTCGAGGAGGAAAAAAAAATCATCCGAATGAATCCCCCCCCGCCCCTTCGACCACCCACTTAGCCACTGAAACCAGCAATTTTCCCCTGAATCTCGTGAAATCTCTGTAATACACATCACGTGCCTATGGTGATATATCGTATCGCAAAATATCCCGTCTCATGTCCCCCGTGGGTAGAGGATGACGGTAGAAGCGATATAAAAAGAAAAAAAAAATTTTACTCTCTCCGCAGAGTGTATACGAGGGTGATAATTAAGATGGACACTGATTCGCAGGAGGAAGAGACTCCCATCACGACGTAGAGAGGTTATATAAAGATGAGAAGTTTTAAAAATAGAGGGGAGAGAAAGAGAGAGAAAAAAATTAAAAAAAAAAAAAGACTGGGTAAAAATGAGACCCACCCGCAGTTCGCCGGAGTATAATCGTAACCCTGGTTGTACCCGAGAGGTAGCTATGAGCAACAAGAACAAAAGGAAATTTCTCACGTGCACTCGAGAAAACACCGGCGCTCGGTGACTCTGTGAGGTCAAACAATCTCTGTTTGTAAAATAAAAAAAAAAAAAGGTAATTTCATGGGGACTTGAATAGGTAATTTCCCGGCGAGTGACATTGAATTCGATTTTTCATTTAAAAAAATAATGCAATTTTTTGCATGATAAAATAGAATTGAAATGTCCACTTTTCAAGTGTTAAATAATAGAAATTTTGGGTGAATAATTGTTTTAATCATTGGATTTCTACAACCCCTGGATATCTCCGTATTTGTCTTCTGTTTTTGCTTCTCCTTTTGCAGATAAAAATTTTCGTATTTCATTAAAAACACAGGAGGATACCGGCAATTTGTCAAGCCCAGACGGAATTTTAATCGGCTTAGATTTATTAATGACTCATTTTTCGGAGAAAATTTTTAGCGAGGTGTGCCCAAGCGAAGATAATGATAGATATATAAGGGCGACCCCGTAGGCCTTCCGTTTCACGAGTTCACTCACTCATGCAATCTCTCTCACTCTCTCCCCTCTCTCATTTATATTTTTTTTTCCCATTCTCTCTGGCTTGTTTGCCATAAACGATTTGCCAGCATAAGTGTAGCATACACAAATACAGCTGATGATAAGCGGTTTTATTACGAGCAATCATCAGACTCGACGGTCCCTTATATTGACCAATGGCTGGACTTGTGTTGTCTCTCTCCCTGACAATATGACCGTCGGTATGACTTCAATGCTTCAGGAACTATTACATGCGGACAATTGGCTTGAGATTATTCTCAATGGGAAGTTGTATTTCAACGAAAATGATTGGCGAACAATTGTTTCGGTGTTGAGATGTGGAGTTTCCTTATTTGACTAGACATATGCCGGGAGATGTCAGCGGTGAGGAGTACTCAACCTCGGTGGCGAAGAATAAGGAGAGAGGCCAATGGATCGAGTCAGACAAAACAATTTTTTTTCACAATTAAAAAATGAATAAAAATTTTCGGATTTCTCTCACAGAAAATTTCCTCCCTTTTCAATCTCCCTATTCTCGCCGCAAATTCCCCACATGTGGATCCACCTCATTAACCTATGTACTCAACGGATCAGCCGCTCGCGAACCAATAAACCAAACCAATCGATATATTAACGTAAAAAATACTCGAAACATCCGAGCTAATTCCCCTAAACTGAATTTCCGGACGTGAAATCACTTTCGACAATTTCCCAAACGACGAATAAATCCCACGTAAATTAATAATTAAAAAAAAAACAACAAATTAATGCACGACCAAAAAAAACCCCCGAGTGCTTTCGTAATGATAAAAAATGGCGTCCCGTAATTTTCAAGTTAATATCTTAATTTAAATGTTAAATGAACGTCATTAAAAAGTAAATAACGAAAAAAATTGTGTATACGAGAATTTTAGTGGGATATATCAAAGGATACTGGGGGGCGGAGGAGGGGGTGATTAAGAGAGCGTACGTTCGAAACTTCATAAAGACCAGTTTCCGGTCGCCGAGTGTATGTATTAAATGTGGGTAAAGAGGGACCCCCAAGCCTTGTTGAAGTAGGAGGAGATTTTATAAAGCCATTTTTTTTTAAACATGTCTTTTTTTTCCAGTCGTTATATACAACATGAGGAATGATTGAAGGCGGTGTGGTCGCTTTAGCTGGAGCGTGATCGCGATAAAGTCGCTGTTGGCTGCACGAGAGGCCAACCACCAAGAAGTGAAGACTCTCTTTGCCCATTGCCCTTTTGCACAGCCACCTTGCTCAGGCCCTCTTCTTCACGACTTTCAGTCTCTACGTGAGTGCAGAGGACCCCCTTTATTCTTATTTATTATTCCTTCTTCTTTGGCCTGCTACCACTTCCGGTCTCGGGTAATCATTTTTCTCAGAGCTGGTTATCGTGATGCTAATATACATGGGGTAACGTATTTGTGGTGGGTTTTTTTTATTTATTTATTTTGTTTTTTTTTGTGCCCAGTGATAGTAATCGTCAACGCCCAGTGATGAAATATTCAAATGAGAAAATGGAAAGAAATTAGAAATTTGAGGGGGAGGGGGGGAGTTTGCCCCTTTTTTTAAATTTCAGTGGAACTCGACGGCTTCCGCTGAATTGAAAAATTATTTAAAACTGTAAAAAATTGTTTAAAACTTCCACAGCTTCCGCTGAATTGAAAAATTAATTCAAACTGTAAAGAATTTCAAGAAAATTCAATTTTTGTTTTTTAATCGCATTTTTACTGTTCTCAATTTAATCAGAAATTACCCCTAAAATTGTTTTTTGTCTATAGCACGCCCAATTTGACAAGAAAAAAATGCCGGCTCTGTTGAATTATTTTTCGATTTTTACGCTATTTGTTGTTAATCGTCTCCAGTGAGTCTCCAACAAAAAAAATGAATTAGACAAATGCCGTCGAGAAATTCTTGAGTCGTTCGGGCGTACATGTATAATTATTCGAAATGACTTGCATCTGAGCAGTCAACACCGTTCAAAGTGGCAAGATGTTAGCCCACGCCCTCGCCACGAAACTTCTCAAGAAAGAGAATGAGGTCTTTCGTCACGGCAGCCTGTCTCCGCAGTTGTCAACGACGCGTGCCACAATTCGCGGCTATTGGGGGGCTGACGTACCTTCAAATTATGACCTCTGTTACTCCAAGTACACGCCCATAATTTTCGTACTACACAGCAATAAGTCGTGCGCACTCCACTGAGACTTATCATTATGCCAATTTTCGAGTTTACGAGTCTTGCCTTAATTTCTCTCCCAGGGCTTGCCTAACGAGCCTTGGTTAATTCAAAACCCATTGTGTCTAACCGAATGATTTTTTTTCCTCTCTCTCTCTCCTAGTTTCCGAATCCCATTCAGTGCAACAATTATTTTCTTGGAAGCCAATGGGACAGAGCAATAAATAAAGCAGCCGGAAATTTTTTAAGAAGTGAAATTTCAATGGAAATTGTTAATTCTACAATGTCAACATTTTTTTGACTTCTTAATCAAAAAAAAAAATTGTAATCGAAGGTTAAGTAGAAGCCAATGGAAGCCGTAAATTTCGTTCAATTCTCTCACGAAAATCGGCAGAAATATCTCAATGACAGGGAGTCAAAATGATAAAAACAAAAAGAGTGAGTTGGCCATAAGGAACAGTAGTCGGACACTTTACCCGAGTGTTCCGTTGTCACGCCAGCAAGGGAGGGCGTGAAAAGGGGGGGGGGGGGGGGGGGGGGGGGGGGGGGTGGCGCGGGGGGGCTCGGTTTTTTTTTTGTCCGGGGTTGCATTTAATTATTTGCACCATTCCCTTTTGTGTTCTCAATGCGATACCGGCTTCCCTCGAGATGAAATGTCCCGGTTTGTATCTCTCATGCTAATTTACCTTCATACTCAGACTGACTTATTAATAAAAAATGATATACTCGTCTCATCAAGGGGGCAGAGAATCAGAGTGTACAGGTAGGGAAATGATCCCCAAAAATAGTCCCGAAGATATGACAAAATATCACTGACTAATTTTAAAGAAAATTCACTGAATTGAAATCAATAATTGTCCCAATTGTTCCCATTATTTCTCATATCCATCGAACTCCCAAAACTCGTAAAAACAATAAATGCATAATTTTATTGCGATAATTTAACGACAGAGTTGGATAAAATAGTCAGCAAATATCCGCGAATGCTAAACCGCTCAGAGGACTCCTTAATTAGTCGTCTGAGTAATAGTCAGCGACGTTTCTTATTCGGGAATAACTCGGAAAATGGTAATTCAGCGGTTGGTGGGTGGCAAGGGGGGGGGGGGTGTATAAGTTGTGCAAAGGGGGCGCTTGCGATTTTGCTCGAAATATCAGATGCATTCCCGTCGTGCTTTGCATTAATGCGACCGCGACAGGTTTAAGCCACAGTGATAAGCTCCCCCGAGGAGTGATATTCTAAATTTATGATTCAACGGCGCCTACACAATACCCACAAACCGTTTCTCCACTTGTTCAATGCCCTGTTGCTGCGGCAATGCACATTCTCTCGTTCTCTCTCTCTCCCTCGGTTTCTCTCCCTCTCTCACAAGTGACTGCGAGCCTGGAGTGCTCTCATTTTCGTCACCACATAAATTCACCCTAATCTCGCCGACAGAACGAGAAATGTTCATATGCATCACGCATGCAAGAACCGATGGATTTTCGGAATTTCCGGGGGGGCGGTGGGAGGGACAAAGCAGACAGTCTCCACTGGAAAACCCGAAGAAAGTGCTGGACTTGAAAGTAACCAAATTATTCATTCGATATTTATCAAGTATATGGAATAAATAATTTATTTATTCTCAAGCAATTGTTTATTATAATTTCACTGGATAAATTGATTAAACTAGCGGCTAAAAAAATCCTCCAATTTTTTTTCGCAATTGAAAAATTGTCGCTTTTATCTCAATCGTGCTTGAAAAATGTTGACGCAATTTTTGAAAAAAATATCCCTATCGTCCCACTCACGAGAGCAATTGTCCTTGATTATTTGATACTCTAATATTTCCGTTTATTCTAAGAATACCGAATAATCTACACAGTAATGTGGCCTACAAAAAATTCCTGTTAATTGGATAGTCCGTGGCACGTGAAGGCAAACTTTTTACCCCTGTTGACATTTTCTTCCCCCCCGAGCATTGACGCGCATTCACTCGTGCGTTATCGAAGAAAAAAAAAAGAAAATGAGTAACTCAAGCCCATTTCCATCAGAAATGAGAGGGAAAAAAGGAGGCGGAGAAGAAGTCAAGAGATTAGGGGTGGTAGTGGGGAGTTGAAAACGTCAGAAAATAATACGGAAAAGTTAAAGAGCCATACCATTGGCATACTCTGGGCTACCCCGTTAAGGGTATCGTGCGACCAAAAGAAATATCGCGATACGGTATTGTGGCACATGAGACCCGCGCAGCCAGTGTCACGCGAATGATGGAAAAAAAAGAAAAAAAAGCAGACCAGGAGCTCACGTTATTTCTCGTTATTATGATTGCCGGAGAGTTTTACGAAGCCGCTTTAAATATTATACTCGTATTGCGGTGACGACAGTCCAAAGCGTTTGCGAGTTCCGTCGCAGGCAATTTTCTAACTGCTTAATTTGATGACTAATTATTCCAACGACATTATAAATTGGCCAAGACGTGGAGAATTTTATTCATCGTGAGAGGTTGAAAAATGCGGAACGACAATTATTTGTAGAAATTTCCGGAACATTTTGTGAGAATTTTTCACCGATTTTTTGGTCTACTAAAATTACACAAAATTTTGTCACAAAATATTGCCGACAAACGTTTGTTTAAAATAACATCAAAAGAAATATCGTTTGACACGTTCTCTGGAGGTATCATCGAGAGCAGATCCCAGTTGTCATCATTTTTTCATTTCGCTAGAGTTTCGACGAATTTCATCACTGAAAATTCAAAATTTGACGGAAAAATCAGTGAAAAGTGATAATTATATTTCCTACATTTGTAATTAAGTCGTGAATATTCCACCGATAATGTAATAAATCCACTGGAAAATCCTCAGTAAAATGGAAATTGAAAAGTATGGCCGACATTTGTTTGAAATGGCATCAAAAGAAATTCCGTTTGACACTTCCTGAAGTGGTACCACCGGGAGAGGAGTAGTCTTTCAGTGAAAAATTTACGTAGCAAGGTGCCCAAGAGAGGGGGAGGAAAAAAGAAAGCACAAGCGAGGGTGCAGGGGGGGAAATAAATAAAAACATTACCGAGGAAAGAGAAGAGAGGAGTTTTTCCCTCCCCAGTGACTTTGGATGGTACAGTGGCGGCTGACAAAATACACCGGCAATATCCGAGAATAGAATTCAAATATCCCCGAACCCCTTTTACTAGTTGAGTCCCCCCCCCCCCTCCCCCCCTCTTGCGTTGAATAATACCGAGTGGTGAGAATGCCAGGTGTTTTGGAGTCTCTCTTGCATCCGTTTTTCGACGATGCTGCATTGAACTGATCATTCAGGACACGATCTACGCCATGTCTTTCACGTGATATTCATGAATATACGGCTCTTTCTCCCCCCCCCTTTCGGGGCTTTTTCCACTTTTATTTTTCTTTTCAAAACGGAAATGATCCTTCGGGGCTGTGAAAACACTGGGGGATTCATTGATTTTTCGGTTATTCCGAGGAATACTTTTCGTAAAGACATTCTACAAAATCATTTACCGAAATTATTAGGGAAATAATGTAAATTAAAAAAAAACAAAACTATAATTAAAATTTCATTCAAAAATTCATTCAAACCCCGAATGTAAAAGGGAAAATATGAATTTCCATTAAAATTCTTAGCCCGAGAAAGTGCCATTGTAATTTAACAATGAAAAAATTTTCTCATCACTACGCCCATATATTTACCCATCGTCCATAACCTGATAGCCAGTTTACACTCAACAAAATTAAAAGGTTTGCCTTCTCATTTTGACCAAGTTAATATTCATTCCGGAGTTGAGAATATCAGGAAGCTAAGAATTGCAAGTACACGCTCTTCAATTATGCGCGCAATGCTTTTTGTTCCCTCTAAAAGCTTTTATTAATTTTTTATATATACACCCTCCACCCCCTCCGCCTGGCATTTTTTTGTCTTCCTCCAGAGCTGACGTAAACTAAGATTATTCACTGTATGTCCACGAGCACTTCCTTCCTGGATTAGCAGTCCTGGTATTTTACTATTCCATCATTCATAATAAAAGGACATTGCGTAGAGGCCCTGGAAATTTTTGTGACATAATTTCCCCAGAATTTCACGGAATTCCACGAAAAATTGCAAACACTAGTTCAATTATTCCACTGAAGTGATTTGAAAATTGTAAGTTCCCGGTGAGTCTATTTAACATATTTTCCAATTTTTTAAATTAAAAATTCAGTTAAATTCGGCAAATTTGTCGATTTTTCGTCGTTAAATAATAAAATCGATGAATCAATAAATTACTCATCAACTCCGCATGAGATTTTAATTTTTTCCAAACAATCCCCCAAAGTCTACCGATTCATTCTCTCTCCACTATCAATAAATCCTGATCTACGAGTAATGAATTTTCCCCAGAAATTAATTTCACCGATGATTTCGTCATTTCAATATAAATACAGGGCATTCATAATCATGAAATAATTGTTCTCAACCAAAACAATTCAACTCAACGCCAACATAATCCAAAATACGCTGAATACGTAAAATCAATTGCATATGTAAATGTGAAATTTAAAATGAAAATTGAGTATTTAAAAATCCCGTCAAAGATAAATTTCCGCGGTCGGTGATTGCTGTGGCAAATGAATTATAAATAGCGATTAAAATATCCACGAGATCTCATTGGAAATGATCCAAAAATCCTAAATAAATTAACGTAAACATCGTGAATTTTGTCCACGTGCTCGGGCGTTAAATAAACTCAATTAGCGATAGAAATCACATCAGCTGGGAATGGGGGAGTATTGAGGAAAAAGGTGGAATGATGAATTCCGAGTTTTAGGGGTAAAAACGAGGTGAGGATTTTTCAGTGTGTGGTGTGGCTTTGGGGACGTGGGATTGAGAGACTGGGATACGAAGCCGGGAAACAACTAACTTATGTATACTGCGCACGAGGGCTTGCGGAAGTGGCCTACCGGTTTAAAGCCACGATAGTCCTGCGGGACGTGGGGACACTCTCTTTTAGAGTTGGTGAAAAATTGAAGAATTTACTGCTATTATTTATTTATTTATTTCACATCTGATAGAACGACCTCGACGATCGATCCATGAGGAGTTTTCAAGTGTTCAATTAAAAAAATTAAAATCACTTCACTGGTTAATTTCATTAATTTATGCTACAGATATTTATTTGAGTCAAGATAGAATCAGTGATTGAAATTTTTAATTACGAGTATTATTATTTATAATACCAAATTCCCATTGTAGATTTCACCCACACAGAAAATAAATAAATTTCGATGCAAATGACTCTGGGACATCAGACAAATTAATTAGTCAATACTTTTCGACTATTCAATTATCACGTCCTCATTACATTCTCAAAATTGTCATCTCCTTGAGCGTGACCCCCCGCGGCCGTGATCTCAATTCAAGAGGAATAAAAAATGTTCTCATTAATTCATTCGTCAAATACTTGAGATTAATCCTCGGCGAAAAATGTGATTTTAAATGACTTGATAAAAATGAGTGAGAGGCTACTCTCGGCAAACGAGAATTGACGTAAATGGTGATGTGCGTGTAGACTAGCGTGAGCATTTGGACGTGGGTAGATTGGCCCTGGGGATTCTGATACCGATAAAAGTACCCCAATGGACTCTAGAGTTTATATCCTCCACTGGTCATTCTACCCTCCCGACGTGTCCCAAACATCAGCACAATAAAACAAAGTTTCTAGGAGAGGGGGAGAGGAGGGGTCTTGATTTATGAGCTCACCAAGTGATTTGCCATCGAGTGTCTGCGTGTGAATTCGACGACAGACCAATTTGGCCTCATTGTTGTGATTTTCCACATGCAATGATCTACACGATTGGAGATTTATTTGAAAAATCACACGATTATGTATAATGAGGTGATGAATTATTTATTAATTTACGACAAATTATAACATTTGTTTCAGTGGAAATGTCCTCATTATTCGGATTGACCAATTCATTATTTCCTAATAAATTCTCAATTATTTCTCCAAAAATTAATAAATACATTTGAAAATATCCAATTTTCTACCTCCCGTTTGAAAATTTGATTTTATCTCACCGAAAGAAGCGACTACCTGACAAATTCCCAGTGAAATCTCCCCGAAATGTAAATTTTTCAAATAAAAATGCAGATGAACTGCATAGCCCGGAAAAAATTTCACCACCCCCTGATCCCCGTTCCCCGATTACTCTCCCCCTCATCCCCCAAGGCAATGTTCAAGTTCAAAAGGAATATCATTCTCAGAAGAACAAAATCCCACAGATCAGGGTTACAAGTCTTTCCGGAAATAGTCTCAAATTCGATGTCACCCAGACTGCTGACACTCAGTTCCCACTCTCTCGTCCCTCATCTCTCAACTTCAATGTTACGCGAGCTCAGTGAAGCCATTTATCTACCGCACAAATCCGCTCTCACCCACATGAGCCCAGGGAAATGCGAGCCCTCCACCACTTCTCTCCCTCCCCATCCACCCACAGCCTCCCGAAGATGAGATGCTACGGTGCGTGCACCTTTAGTGGATTAAGCCATCCGAATGACGGCAAACTTATGTACTACATCCGTAACGATGTAACGGCCTCCTCGCGCGCCTCGTGTCAAGTACTCGCGCGCACTCACACTTCTCGCAAGATTTAATCCACACGCTTTAACCAACAACCTCCCTCGTACCACTCATCTCTCCCCCCCACCCACCCCCACACTCGCTGCGCCCTCCTCTCACTCTTGACTTGCCATCATGGCTTTACACTTTATTTACGAGGGGCTATCAAGAAACTTCAACTTTCGAGGGAGATTTACAAATTATTCCCTCCGGTGATTCCCTATTTTATCCTGTGAATATTATGACGTTTATAATTTTTGGTTTATGGAGGTGTTATTGGATTGAAGTACTTCATTTGTTGCAATTGTCAAGTGAGGGACAAATTATTGTCAAATTCCGACTGTTTTCGAATTTAATTTCCATGAATTTCTCATATTGAGCACATTTTTTGTACTTGACAAATTAATTTTTAATTTTTTATTGTATTTTTCATAAACTACTCAATTATATACTTATCGCATTTTGGTAGAGAATTTTTATAATTACAAATTTTTTATTTTACTCTTCTGAATTTACTCTCATTTCACCTGAATATTGGCAAGTCAATTAGCCTTTTTATCGAGTAGTCAATTACTATTATTATTATTATTATGAAATATCATTAATATCTAAAATTCTCAAGCGTAAAAATTGTCAAAATGAAAATGAAATTAAAAATTTTACGAACATTCATTGAATACTCCAGAATTTACCTGATTTTTCGCTATAAACAATGTTTGGAAATGTCCTGTAAGTAAGTAGCTCGTAAAAATTACAAAATTATTTTATTAAATTTTCATGAATCAATTTCTAACAGTGAAAATGCTCCTCTTTCATTTCGCAAAAAATGCCGCCTAAAAAAATCATTCCCATCCACGTAAAATTTCCTCCCTCAAACATATTGAGAACGAAACTTCTCCAGAACTAAAAGGTCAATTGACTTTTAATAAACCTTCATCACCCACCTCAAGAGAACGATTCCGCCTTTTTTTTTCTGTCCCCCCTCCCTTTTAACTTTCAAAACTTTCTGTCCTTTGAAAATATATTTGTCAAACTAGGTTAAAAAAAATCTCCCGGGATAGAGCAATATTTTAATGAAAAACTTCCATCGGTTGCCCAAGAGTTTCATTAAAAGTCAAACAAAACATTTTTATCCTGGATAGCGCAAACTCGTTATCGACTCACTCCCAATGGGAGTCCATTGGGGAGTCCATGGGCCAGATGTGAAATAAATAAAGAAATCTGATGAGAATTAAACGAGTGTAGAGTGAAATGGAGTCGATAATGACGCGTCTTTGGAGGATTGAGAGGCTCGGGAGGGGGAGTGAGACTTTTAATATAATTCGCGTAAATAAGATATAATGATCCGCGGAATTGTCAAGATAAGAATAAGAAAGAAATAGCACAATGAGTGAATGAATGCGAGGGGGAGACAGGGGGGCAATGAAAGGCCCGAGTTTCGGTAAGCGATTCAAGAGCCGGCGACGATCATTAGAGACTTGGAATGGAGTATTATCCTAAATCCATAAAGGGTGAAAAAAAAGAGCGTAATTAATGACGTCCAATTAATATACACAAAGAGAGGTGAGCTGTGATTATAATCGGATTATTCATTACCAGTTGGAGACTCTCGGGGTTGAAAATGTGAATAAGTTAGTGGATGGCGTGACACAGAAGCCCCGGCCAAGGAGTTTGAGGAAAAAAAAAAAAAAAAAAGGTGGGAGGAATGGGTTGAGGGGGAATTTTAAAGGGGCCTTAATTTTCCGGTCGGCCGAGGAATCTGTGATTTATTTTCATTCGTACAATCCACGCCAGGAAAAATTCCTGGCATTAATAGCCAAATGGTTGTTCTCCCAATTCCTGTCATTGCCTAGAATTTGGTTTTCAATTCTCAATTTTGAATCGCGATTTTTATTTAGAGAAATCTTGTCACTTTAACAATTACTCGTCCACCAGAAAATTTCACGTATTTCGTTGTTGAAAAATTTGTGGAAATGAAAATTTCCTGGAAATTGTATTTTTTCTCGTTTTCTCCGATCTAACGGAAGATTTATTTCTTTGACAGCGATTAAATTACAAAATATTCCGCTCAATTTTTCGTTCGCCGAGCCCAGTTGACCCCCGCCCCAACCCCTCCGAAATTCGATGATCCCACCGAAAAGACGATATCAAATTACAAAGGACTCACCACGGAGTCCCCCAATTTTTTCCCCACTCACTCTTCATTCACTAACATCCTAACCCGGTAAATGTCACCCAATGGGACAGCGGACCCAGAACAACAGGACCCACGTTCATTAGAACGTACGCACCTTTTGTTTGCCCCGAAATGACAAAAAAGTAGGGAGACGAGTGAAAAAAAATTAAACGATATCCCATTACACAATTGAAATAATATTGGAGACACTCATGCCCCGAATTGTCAACCTCCAATCTCGCCACACAAATTGCCCGATTGGCCCGTCAAGGGTGAATTGAGTAAATGGAAACTCGAAGGGCCTCTTCGCCGCGTACAGAAACACGAGGAGAAATGAAATATGATGAATCGAATGAGACTCAACACGGGTAATAATTCGGGCACGTGGTGCTCCCCTAAATGACACCGGGAGAATTTCATTGATTCGTGTTGACATCATCAATTCAGGAGGACAACAAGTGGTTTAATTGGCGAGAACCCGAGAAAATTTGTCCAGCCACCGGTTGTAAATTTTTTTGACTCCTTAACCAATTTTTTCTAAATTTATCTATAATTTTTGTTAAAGATACTGAATTTGACTAGGCAGTTGGGTAATTTTTACTAAAAAAATTCTCTCCTTGACCTAATTATAAGAAAATATTGTTGCCCTGAACTGTCAGAAGTAATTATTCAGCACTTTAACAACTGATGTAATTGAAAAAGTCCGGAATATTGATTTGCCGAAGAATCTCGGCGCATTTTTCGTCTTCCAAAATTCTCGAAATGCACTTCAGCAGTTACCGAGAAGTAGCTCTCCAGAAGGGAAATACTATCCACACAGCCCGGGAATATACAGTTTTGGTCAAAGCGCAACGATTGTTGAGTATATGAGTTACACAAGGGGTTTAAGCCATTGCCCCAAGGGCAGCAGGTATACCTGCTTAGTAAATGTAACGGATTTACGTTTGAAATGCCCTCTAACCAGCCAGCGGTTGTATAATATCTGCTTTCGTCTCCATTGTCTAAGTGGGAGGGGGCACCTCACATGTGCACCGTTGACAAAGAGAATTCTCTCAAAAGACTGGAAGTACTTGAAAAGAAGTAAAATATTATCAAATGATGTTGAATTATTCGGAATGAAATTTTGAAATATTGTTGATCCTCATTGCTAACCCTCAGCTACTCATTAATATTCAATTCCACAGTTTTCCTTTTATCCATTCATACTCCAACCCTTTTGTTCGTAATGCCAATGAGAGGTTTGTTGTGGCTTTTGAATCCGGATGCTTGTACTTGTTCACGTGATTCGAATAATCAGATATACCTACTTGGACCACCAGGGTCTCACTTAATACGTTTTTAATAATGTTTTTGTCAGATATTTACTATATTTGTGGTGAATTTATTCTTCCCCCGCTGTCGATTTTTTTTATTTTAATTTCTATCGTTTTATAGCTCCAACAAAAATTGTAAAAAATTGGGAAAATTTTGGCGAAGAGATTCTTGGATTTTTAAACAATTTAAATGTCAACTTAGTATTATTACACGTAATTAGGTTGACAATTGAAAAATTGAAGCCCACTTCCATCGAATGCCCAACAATGAAAAACCAAATGAATTTCAATTAAAATCCCTTGAATTAAATAACAAAATTCCAACTAAGGATCATATAAATACTAACGACCTCATCAAAATTGTAAATACCTAACTAGCCTCACTTTCGAACTCTCGAGAATGTTTAATTCCAAGTTCATTTGAAGATCGCTGAAATCCAAGCCCAAATTACAAATTCATTTCCGCTGGGAACAGACATATCTCATTACCCCAATCCCTCACAATTTCCGTGCCGAATTCTTCGTATGAATAAAACACAATAACATGATTTATGATCCCACCAACTTTGAAAAACAGGTGGTTGTTGAATTAGCATTGTTTACCTCCGTTAATTATAATGGTAAATTAAAAAGCCGCTCTGTTAACAGGGGATGAAAGAAATGACTGGTGAAGGAGGGAGTAGGCGAGGGTGAGGCCATTCTATCCTAAAAAACTAATTCCACCGTTGAAAAAAAAGAAATTCCATAAACAATTGAGTAATAATGTTCAAAAAACCGAAAGTAAATTCAACAAATGGAAAAGATTAGAATTTCCGTCTCTCAAAGTCCGACAATTTTACCAATTCCCTCAATTGCGCATTGAAAAATTTGTGTACCTGAATTTTAAAAAATTTCCATTAATTTTTATTAACCCACTGTCTTAAAATTTAAACATCTAAAAACAGGTGGTTTTTGAATTAGCATTGTTTACCCCCATTAATTAAAATGCCAAATTAAGCAGATGGTTTGGCAACGGGGGATGGATAGAATGGCTGAAGAAAAAGGGCGTCGAGGGAGGTACGGGAGAGCCGGGGGATTTCGGACGAAAATTGGGTGTTTGCAGAAGTATAGGTGACGTGTCTGGGGAGCCCTTGATAGTGAGCTCATACCTACTATCCTGAGGTACTCCCCAAACGCGTACCCACGGATATACAGACTACAGAGTGAATGTGGTACACAACCCCCTCTAACCCCGCTACCACTCTCCACCCTCTCCCCCCCTGCACAGCACGACTTTGCAAAACTTGTTATCGCTGTAACAAAGACGGTAACTCAACGGAGTTTCCCAATTTCATTGCTCAAACTAGTTGCAAACGTGGATTCTAATGCCCGCGTATATTTGTCAGCGACAGTTGGCAGACCTCTGTCGTGAAATTTTATAAATAAATTCAGTTGATAAAAAAAAATTGCCCGTTTGTTGAGCTTCGATGGAGATAAACTTTTCATTGGATTCGGGTGAGGTGGAATTTTGTGTTCATTAAATGGCTTCGGCTTTTGTCAACTCCGGCATTTCTACGACTGCAAACTACCCCAGTATCCCACGTAAAGGATCGTTTGGAGTCAACTTTTCAGGAATAAAAGAAGGAAATACGATCAAAGTGAAACTTTCCAGACTCACCATGCCGAGTGATGATATTCATGGCAGGTAGAAAACTGGACGCAACATAATTGATGACCCACAGGTGCGGAATGCAAAGTTGGATGCCGCAAAAATGCCGGCAAATATTCAAAATATTGTGGATAAATTAATGCCTTGAATCATTTTATTTTGCATTAATATATTTCAACCAAATATATTGACTAGATTATTCAATATCATTATTATGAGTCTGCAGTAATTTTTCAACAGTTCAAAAATCCCCGGATTAATCCTCCCAAAAATCTCCGCCAACCCCAGCGATGACGCGACATCCCTGGACCACTCGTATTTGTCATTAAAAAAATGATGAGAATCCCGTTCAAGTGTACATTGACCGGCATATCCCACGATACGTGCAGAGTTCGCCACAAAGAAAATAATAAATCTCCGAGAGAAAGAGAAAACAAAAAACGCGCTTATGAAGAAAGCACGCGCTATTTGTCCCACCATTTACATCAATACAAACTGGAAGAAAAACGTTGAACGGCGAGAAACATGTCCACTCGTGAATCATGTAGAGCCCGCGGGGCATACTTAACACTTTGAATAGGCAGCATAAAAAATCTAAAGTGACGAGTCGTGTGGTCTCATCACCCTTGGACGTTGGAGAAGTGTCGTCTCTCTGCCCCAGATATTGTGTCCCATGGGCTATTATACGTCATCCTTCTCTCAGTGCCTCGAGTAATGAGCACCGTAATAATGCCCTCCCAAGCTCTTTTTATTTTCACCGTGTCCTTTTCTTTTCATTTTTTTTTTTCATCCATTCCTCACGAAATGACAATTTCACTGATTCCCTGGGCTCTTTCAAGAACCATTATCGAGTCTCGTGTTTTTTTTTTCTCCCTCGTTTGACCCATTTCTAACAGTCTTTGATGCCCATTCATCCATACAAACGAAAGACAACGACAAATCAACTCTTGTCTAGAATAGTTTTCTCATTTTGTTTCTGTTTTTTTTTTCTCCTATTGGTCCAATGAATTGGGTGGAAATTTCTACGACTGAGTGAGATAGGAGGGATTATAAAATCAGAGAACTGTGGAAATCAATTGAAGAACACAAGTGAGAAATTATAATGCAAGAGCCAACCTTCCAACCTCCTCCACCGAAAAATTCCAAAAGCCAAATACCACAATATATTGCTTTCTTCAGCTTAATCACAAATTCTGGAGGGAATATCTCCCACGACCTGGTACACCATTTTACCCTGAGCTTCTCATTGATTTCAAACCGTGACTCATCGATTTTACACGTCCTCGTCATTGTTGCTGGAAAAGGAGGTAGAGGTGAAGCCATGCAATTATTATCGTTCGTGCGAAAGACGCCGAATGAATTCGTTAAAGTTCATTCAACCACTTTAGAGGATCGTCGGGCATTTCAATACGTTTTATGATCATTCCCGATTTTATTTGCATTTTATTCCCTTCCTAGAAGACCCTGACGCATCGTCATTTCTACGGTGATGATTTTTTTGTTCAATCCTTTGTTGCTTTTTTTTTCCTACCCCAAGTTTTTATTTCACAGTCAAATGGAATGGAAAGACTGGGAAGATGGCCAAGTTACTCAAGCTTCAACAATGAAAACGTTATGCATTAGCATTTTATCTTTTCTTTTTTTAGATAGAGAAAACTATCTCGACCACGGACGATCGTGCAAATGCTATCTACTTTGCAATACTCACGCGTCATATGCTAATTTCCGTAGCCGGATGGAACGTGGAATTTTTCTATGTTTATTCCATGTTTAAATTATTTTCATCGCTACTCTTTTGAGATTGTAAATCAGTGGTCTTGTGTCTTAAAATATTTATTCTATTAATATTCCCTTCGATTATTCATGTTTTTAATATTACGAGCCGACACGCGCGCTACCGCGCGCTATAATAGTGACCATGAGAATTGAAAATTTCAAATTAACCGCCCTAGATGTCAGTGAACCAATAAGGAATAAGTGTGACAGAATTTCAATATTTTCGATTCGATTCAAGATCTGAAGTGTATGTACTTTTTATAGTAGGATTAGGATTATTTACGCAGAAGGAAATCATAAGAAATTGTCCAAATAGTAATTTTTAATCCCCCGATTGTGGATTTTTCCAGCTCGACTTATGGTATTTTTTAATAAAATTGTGGGAAAATTATTTGCAATACAAAGGTTAATATGAAATCCTCCGCCGTCGATCGAGACGGCCTCAATTGCGATCGTTCATAACCCCGGAAGTTTATGCCAAAGAAATGAACTTCAAAATTTATTGAACCCATTCGGAGGCCCCGGCCGCCCCTCTCCGTCAAATTAATTTTTTTAATACGCCGTTTTTTCCTCGGAAAATTATGTACCGACCAATTCAGAGAGTACGAGAATGCTCATTTATTCGGTCTCGTGAGCGCGAATTTTAACGAGCTACTGTGCAACGCCATTAAATCTCTTAATTCGAAGAGCACTCTATGGCGTCATCCTCAAAAGTACTGAAAGATATTTTTTCGCTTCCACGGTAAAGATACAAAATGAGTGCCGGTACTGATAGCACTGGAGATAATCGAGAGTGGAGAAAGCGGATTTTCTTTGCTCCTAATTTTTCCGTTTTCATTTCATCATCAAAGCATGCTGTGGTCTCGTTAGAATCAATAGGACAACTCCAACAAGTCAAGTGAATCAACAAAGATAAATAATCAAATGATAACTCACGTCTTAAAAAATTGCAAACCTCCAACATCAGCTTCCTCTGTCAAAATGACTGTTTTCCAGCCGATGACGACAACTGCTCACAATTCTCGCCACGTAACCCCCTACGCTCAGCAGAGGGTCTGGTCCCGCATGCAGACAATGAAAACACCGAAAAACCTGAAAGACAACAAGAACAAATCAATGAATAATAATAATAAAAGAAACTAAACAAAAAAAAATCTAAAAACATGGTAAACGACAAGGAGGAAAACGAGAACGGCAAATTGCGACTCTGTCGAAATTATCGCTTGACTAGATCGGACGAGAAAGAATGCGACACAATTGTTGGGTTGAAGATCGGACCCCAGGTTGGAGCTGTACCTCCCTTATACCTTTCATTGGCTCGTCGGTTTGCCCGTGGTACAGATAACATCTTCGGGATGCCGGTGTTGTATACAATCTTGAAGAACAAAAAAAAATCCCCCGTGTGGACAAGAGCAGGAGAATTCATACGTAACAACCCATGTACAACCCACCTCCCTCTCCAGAGTTTAAGAAAACACAGACCCTAGGAGTTCTCGACAATGTGTAGTGATATATATAAATTCACTCAAGTACATCAGGGGCATTCGAAATAAATTGTCATTCGATACTCTGAGAATTCTATTTTGGAGCACACATTGCTCTGGTGTATTCACTTGGTTGACACGACTAGGTATGCTATTTTTTTTTTCCTTGTTCTTCTCTCCTGGAGAAAACATGTGATCGGATCAGGGCCACTGTCTCGCTGTCCTATCGATTGTATCAAATGGATACGTGAGCAATGTACGAAATAACGGAAACGCCGGTGGGAAGACAATCCAACATGGCTGGCATCAAAGGAAATAATCTTCGACAATGATACTTTCTGACGTATTGAATTCTTTCGATTTTGTTGTACTAGAGAGGGTGGATTTTCTAGTATTTCATAAAATTGACGGTTGAGGTGGTGGAAGAAGTTTGATTGGTTGAAAAATTGTACTGAGACAACTGGGATCTCAATACGACTTAACTTGATATACTAGTCTTTTACTGTCTCTGTTGAATTTTTCAAAAAGGAAACGTTGAAATATACTGTTTCATCTCAATGTGTCGAAAAAGTACTTTTCCGACACAGCGTGATGAAAAAAATTGAAAAATTGTATTTTCCATTAGTCCCAAAAAATCAAGAAAATTAAATTTTTTGTAGTCCACGATTGTCGGTATTTTAAGGGAGGTTGATCCAATAAATACCCCACGTTTCTGGCATCCATGAAGAACTAGGATAATTTTTTCCCTGTATCTTTTAACCACATTGTCCTCGAAGAAGGGAGAAAGCAGCGATCTCCCGGAAACTGAGGACATTCGAGCGACTCTAACAGAGACAGAAGGTATATGCATCCACTGATGGGTACCCAGCGTTGACGAAAAGCTCCTCTGTAATTTACTCAGGTAGCTCCGGCCTCTCGACAAAGACTTCACGTGAAAATCATCGTACTACATTCTCAGTGGTGAGAGCTCTCCAAGATGGGTTACCTTACTCAAAGTCGTTCGAAGAATTTCACCAGCAGTTTCATGATTGGAGTTTAATTAAAGTTCCAGCATGACGATTTGCATTTCATCGCATCTTATATCCTGAACTGCTCATGCTTTTACAAACAAAATTTGAAAAAATTTACTGAACAACCCAAGAGACTTAGAATTTTTCCGAGAGCAATTTAATTATATTTTGGGGGGGGGGAAAAAATTGTGAATTTAAATTTATGAGCATTTGATTTTCCCTATCAAATTGCAAATTTTGCAATGAGAAAAAAAAAATCAATTTCTGTATTTTTTTCTTTCGTTTTCGTATCAGAAGAAAAATACAACGAAATAGTAAATTTCCTAGAAGAAAAGATTGTACTCAAAATCCCCGGGAAAACCTCAAACCGGAAAAATGATTTTCCCGTCTCGACAAAGAAAAAAAGTAAACATTATTTATTTGAACGAATTTGTAAGAACACGAGGGGGGGGGGGCAGGTGTCGGCGGCAGGTATTAGCAAAAGTTGTACGTTTAGGACTGTACACTCATCATTTCCGCAGATCAACAACAAATGAAGAATAAAAGATAAAGAAAGGGAAAAGAGAGAAAGGCTCTCCTGTCCTATATAAATACCGCCGGAGTTTCTCGGCTGTGGGGGCCTGTGAAAACACTTCTTTTAACATTGTGAGGGCGAGACGACTCGATTATACGACGTTTAAGCAACGAATATTTTTCTGGAGCATTGCCCCGTCCTCCTACCCCCCTTCTATATCCTGGATTTTCATTCTTCTCAGACACAGAGAGAGAGTACTTTCAAGCGCACTCTATCCGTTTCCCCCTCGATATATACTCTAGCTCTTGCTCAATTTCTCTCTCTCTCTCCCTCTCTCTATCTCTCGTTTTCTCATTCTCCTCTGAGGTAAAAAAAAAAAAATGTACAAGAAAATTCCACAGCCAGGGATTTAAATCGAGGGGATTATAAAACCGAGTCAACCCGTCTACTTTGCGCTAGAGCTTGAAAAAATTCAAGTAGTACTCGTAATTGCAAATTCCTGGAGGATATATCCAAGAGTCCCGAGTTAAGCAAACAATCGTTCCATCATAAAATGGAAGACGATGGATGATCGCTAATAGTGTAAAGTAAATTATTGAGACATTGAATTTTTACTGGTGGGAAATGGATAAAATTTCCTGGTCAATTTGCTGAAAATATTCTGGCGATTGTCTTCATTTTTAATAGAAATAAAAATATCCAGTGCCAAATCCCATGAGATGGTTTAGAAATTAATTGAACAATAAACTTAATTTTTTCCAATAGGGCAGGCAAAAAATGATTAGCCAAAAATTTGTAGTCTCCCCAAAAATGCATCCATTTCCCTCGACAAGAAAAAGAATAACATCAACTCCCGTAGAACTGTCATCCTCATCATCAATGGCACTTGGTCGCGAATTTGTTCAGATGCACTCTCACCACACAGTGGAAAACAAATATTTGCTCCTTTCGTGTTTCAGGTAGGTGGTAGAAATCAAAGGGGATAGAGAGAAAAGAACCCAAGAGAAAATGAGAAAGACTCAGGGGTCCCCGATGAGAAAGAGGAGCACGCCTGAAGGATCTTTTGAGAAAATTACTTACAATTGGTTCTACCCGTCTTAGACGAGTAAATATACACACAGAAAATACCTATCTACTGTGTACCACTTTACGTCTGTGGATTTCTTTGTTCATTCCATGAAAACGAAGTAAAGATAACGAGAATTGCTTCTCGTAATATTCCCCGGATATTACAGTTACAAATCAATTCCGAAAACTCACGTTTCGCGAGGGGAGATAAAACAATTGTTATTTTTATTTATTGGAATTTTTATAAAGTCCACCGAGAGAGTTGCCCCGATTGGTGAGAATTTTTTTTATTATTCAACTCACGGAGAGAAAACATGGAGAAAAATTATCTATAGAATCTCGGATGTTTTTTAATGCTCAAAAGATTATTTTGTAATCAAATTTAATTTCATATTTCTAGACAAATTTTTCGTTAAGCCTTTTTTTTTGGCGAAACCCCGCGACCTGAATTTCCCAATTTTCCTACACTCCATTCATTCTCTTTTTTTTTTTTTATTAAAAATATCAAACGAGATATGCGGCAATTGACAATCACCCACTCCACAATTGCTCGATTTGTTTAGATGTCTGTCTAGAATATTGATCCACCAATTTCGGACGAGAACCGTCAAATTATTTCATTCAGCGCCCTTCATTATCTCAGCAGTACTTTCTGACCCTCGGCTCATTGACTCGTTAATAATCCGCCATCGGAATGATTCGATATCTTTCCCCTCTGACGAATTAAATTCCGGAATTACTTCTGCTGTGATTAAAGATATCAGTCGATGAGACTAGAAAATCCGTAATTGGAGCTCTCGGTTTATGATTTCAGGTTGAAAATTGGATGGCTATTGAGCGTTAAAAAGAAATTTAAAAAAAATCCCCGAGACATTGACTTCCAACGTCCGCACCTTTTGACGTCACGGTCTGTCGAGAATCTTCGGTTATTAAAGTCTGGGGGCCACGGGCCAATCCTTTCGGGTAATAAGATATTTTATTGAACGAGAGAAAGAGAGATAAATGGAGAGAGGGGTGAAGAGAGGCGCCATAAATCGCAGGTGTGGTTAATTTTTGTTCCCTGAGAAGGTGTTGAGGTAGTCAATGAAGCTGAAAAGGAGGGCTTTAACCCCAAGTCGACTATGGGAAATCGAGTAGACGGGAAATGAGAAAAAATTTTGCGTGAAGATTAGAAAATCTCGCAAGCGCATCTCCCCTTATTTTATTACATCTCTTTAACATAATAAAGTATTTTATCATGAATTTTTCTAGTGAAATCGGAAAATTTAATGTGAAAGAAAAAAGAGAAAAAAAAAACTTCCTCTCATGAGAAATAATCCTTTTCTCGTCCTCCATTAACATAAACTAAAAATTCAATAATGAAACAATTAAATAAAAATATATCAAGAAATCAATTACGGCAGGAGCACTCCTCCCCCAACCTCCGCTAATCTCCCCCAAACTGAGAGAGCAGGAAAATTTAATTGGAAGATCGTAACATCAAACAGACACCCGAGACCATTCCTCCGACTTTTCCACATCCTAATAGCCCAGAAGAAAGTGTCCGAGTGATTAATCTCCGATGACAAGGGATTCCCGACGACAAGTCCCACATATCGAGTTCCCCGTGTGTCATTCAACTTGACTTCAACCAGTCTCTACTGGCTGGACTCTTCTAATTAATCAGAGTGAGTTATGAGTCGAACTAAAGGGAATTGATCCACGTAAAAGCAGTACATCCCGTCGGGCATTGGTACATTTGAAAGCCGACACGTTCTCAGTGCCCACATAGAGACCAGAGGGATGAGCCCACCGGGTGAAAAGGAGGGTCCAAAGAAGAGGGGTGGGTGGGGGTTGGTTGGAAAAAAAAAAAAA
>JAPYZN010001110.1:0-18986 GCA_030522865.1 Psyttalia lounsburyi
CTGGAGGGATGTCAAGTTGGGCATGGTCTCTGGAAGTGCACCGTTTCCAAGCACTAGAGCTGAATCCCCATTGGGTGCTGTAACGCATCTCAGTGTAACGCTGCTATCCCCCATTTCCAATTTAGGCCTCCATTCAGGCCTCTCGATCAAGTTTTGGAATTCGAGATAAGTCGCTGGATTCGCGGGTTCAGCCTTCTTCTGCCAGGTCATCATCTTCAGCTTTACGTCCACAAATGATACAGAAATGGGAAGTTCTTCTCCAAACCTGTGGACCGAAGAGTTTTCGAGTTATAAGCAAAAAACGTTTTTTTCGCTCAAAATTGGATAATTTTGTTTTCGATTCTGAATTACTCTTCGACTATGCTTTTACAAATTCTGGGGCCTATTTGGAGGACTAGAATATTTCTATGAGAATAGTTTGCAAATAATCCAGTAGTCCACATTAATTATAAATTATTATTAATTAGACGAAAATTCTTTCACAATTGACACGGGAAATAGAGATATTGGTGATTTACCGGTTTCTCATGACTCGAAAAGCTGCGTTGTAGTCATCGTCTACCACGCGACTTGAATGGATTGCTTCCCAAAAAAGAACGTCAAGAAATTCATGTTTGATGTCTAATTCATGATCTGCTGCGTCCTCATGGCAATCATTTATAACACGGAATCGTCCGTCGTGGTACGCGACAGCGGTGGCCATGCACCCCATGCTGTCTTTCTGCTCGCAATTCACCTACCTAAAAGGAATAAAAACAATAACCAAAAACAGAAAAATAAAAAAATTGCCGTAACTAATTATTACAAAAATAATTATTAAATCGTAAGGAAACATAATTGTCGACCTCCATGCATGATATCTGCAGGTCGCAAATTAGGTCTATTGATGATTTGATCATTACTTCACCCATAATCAGTCACGGCGATTCCGAGGTAACAATTTTGACACCCGGCCTTTAATTTAAGACATTGCGGTTCTTAAATCTTTTATTTCTTTCTTGAATTCAATTAATTTAAAATAAACTTACTGGCAGGAGTATGTCGCAACATATGCCATCCATGCCCATCGCTTATGTATGGCCGATGCCGATTTAGCCCTCGTGTCCCCTCCCTCGCGCGCTGTTCCGCCCCTGCTGCCCGATACATTTCAGAAAACCTTAATTTGGTGGTGAACTTCTTGGCGTCGCAACCTAAGACGAACTCACGACTTCGACTTTTGATCCATGTACTGACCCATGTTCATTCCCAAAATTTGAATTGATTGAAATTTTAAATCCATTGGGTATACCATGCCGAAAAGGGCGAACAAAGAAAAAACAAAAACATTTCTTCGAAAATAACCGAAAGAACCCAAAATAAAGTCAATGGGTATAAAAATATTTTTTAAAAACGATAGAAACATTACTTTCATCTTCCAAAATTAGGTCTTGAGGGGTTTTATCCGCTCTCAAATCCTCGCTATATTCCTTTTCCTTTCGTTTACGAGAGTAGAAATGGGGTCTTGAGGGGCTTTATCCGCTCTCCAACCCTCGCTATATTCCTTTTTCTTTCATTCACGAGAGTAGAAATGGGGTTTTGGGGGGTTTTATCCGCTCTCCAATCCTCGCTATATTCAGAATAATAGAATGAAATATGTCAAGAGTACCATATTCAATACGCCTCGCCATCAATACGCTCCAGAGACACAGCCACGAGATACCAAAACAGTCCAGCATTCTTAGACTTCATTACGAAATTTGTACAGTTTTAAAAACTATACATGCATTTTCACAGGTATTGCACGTGATTTGCCTATTTGTCGTCCACGCTTCCCGTACTTCTGCTGTTGTACATGAGTCGCAAAAGAACCAGTGCTCGCACGGTAAACATATTATGTTTACTATCGAGCGCTGACAACGTAGGCACATTGAAGAATTGAGATTTTCCACTGGAAGCAATATGAATAATAACACATAAAGAGTAAATTGTAATTAAATAGAGTTATTAATTGTAACAGTGTATACAACTTACATATGAGGATCTCAACATTTTCTCCCGGCGGCACTTCTCTAATCATTTGAATTGGAGCAGTTGGATCATAATCAGGAATGATGATTTCCTGAATATTATGGTTTGGCGGCTGTACATCTGAAATTATTATTTTGATTATTGAAAATTGCTAAATTGATTAATCATATATATAACTAAATAACAAAATAATGGAAAAAAATTGTCCTGAGACAAAAAGTTTCAATTATTCAACTTCTCTTGATATTTACATCACTCCGTTAGTAAGTTGTTGATATATTTACAATAACAGTAAAAAAAAGGATAAACCTCGATCATGAATTCGTGAAGTTGCGAAAGATGCAATTTCCTCTGGAGTAGTGATCAAAATCTGATTATTGAATGCCGATGACAAGTGGTTTGCACACGATAGAAATCGAGGTAAATTGTAAGTCCCGTTCTCATAAGATTCCTATAAAGAAATCATCAGTCTCTCATGATTCAGACGATGTTGGTCTGTTGCTCGCCTCACAGATAATCCCATATTTAACGAGTTGACTTCTCGTCGAGAATTTCCCTGAATGTCTCGAAGCTTAACTGAAATGCATAAGATGAATTTGATAAAAAACGTGCGAAGTTTTTTGACTTTTGCAAAAGAGGTTCGGGGAATTTGTGGATTTTTCCCAAAAATGAAACACATTTTCTTTTTCTGTTATTAAAGTGAAATTTCGTATGCGAGTGTTTTCGCTGTTGCGCGTGTCACAAAATTTACGCAGTTGCGTGCGTGCGCACGGCCATTTCCATAGTCTGAAGCATTCCTATAGCAGGCTCGGAGGAATGGAGAGGGGAGCGAGGAGGAGATCGGACTCTGGGTGCTTTATGCGACTGCCTTGAGTGTGCGCGTCACGCAACTTACGCACTCAACGCATGTGCACCCCCAGCACACAGCTACATAGTCGTGTGTGTTAGAGTCCGCGTATAATAGTCAACAACTCTCCAAACTGTCACTGTTCTGTTTTTTATTTTATTTTTGAAAGCTCAAAATTTGGACATATCAAAATTGTTGTGAATACCTTTTTCGTAGAGTGCCATGAGATCTACAAAAAAGTGCTCATCCTCCTCACGGCCACTGTCGACAACATTCTCGTCCCCGTGTTCACTTTCCTAACCTCAACTAATGTTTACACTTCTGACATAAGGGCGATCAATAACAGAGAGTTGATGTAATCTCCCGTGTGATTAAATAATTTTAATTGATTTGTTTTAGTGGATAGACAAAAAATTAAAATGGAGCGCGAAGGTACGTATTAATTTATTTATATTAAAACACTCTAACATTCACATGTACTGGCCACGAGTGGAAGAACGTTCTCTGATAGCCATGAATATACGTTAATGAATTATTTATTATGTAAACTACTCTTTATTTTGGATTCAGGGATTTGTCAATATTTTGACCACATTATCAAAAATGAGAAGGATGTTTCTGCTGGAATGGCGGCGATTAGAACCTTATTGAGGATTTTAGAACTTTCTCAGTGTAAGTAATAATTATTTATTTTTTTTTAAATGTCAAATCAAATTTTTGTTAGTTTGAACCGCTTCGTTCTAATGGAAACTCGTAATGATTTTTGTCTAAGATCGTTAACAATGCATAAATGAGATAGTGCATTCGTGATAGCCCTTTTTATTACGTTTTTATTTGATTTTTATTAAAAATTTCATTAATTTCTCGTCACTTTCGTCAACCCCGTCAAAAAATGTCTTGAATTGCTGCTATTGTGATGTCTTTCCAACGCATTAACTATTACTATAAAAGAAATTATTTTTCAATTTTCTTCCACAGCTGAGACTGTACAAGAATTAAGATATCGCCTACAAGACGCGATAGATGCCATGAGATCTATGGACTATCCAGTAACATCAATTGCTTCAGGAGCTGAACTTTTCCTCAGATTTATTACGTTAGCTTCCCTTGATACGCCGGTAACGACTTCAGAATTGTATTCACTCTTTTTCTGTAATTATTTATCTTAATTCTGAGGACATTAACTCATTGGACTGATTTATTATTCCAGTCTTTTGCAGAATGTAAAGGGATTATGTTGCACCGAGGAAAAGTATTCTATGAAAAATTGGTGGCATCGCGAGGAAAAGTCGCTAAAGTAGCCGCTCATTTTATAACTGATGGTTGTGTAAGTATAAGTAAAAACCTTTAAATTAATTCCATGGCTGAAGTACTAGAGTCACCCACACAATTATGAACTTTCATATGTTAATCATAATTTTTATTAACTAAAAATAAATTTTCCTACATTTTGGAAGTTCTAAATCCATTTATATAATATTAACAAATTGTAGTTTACAAGGCTTCCAATTTTTTCCTACTTTCGTGTAGAGAAAGTATTTCACAGGAGCTGCCTTAAATAAAAAAAAATGTTTAAAAATTAAAAAATTTTATGCATGGATTTAAGATGTAAAAATTTCACGTCTAAATGTTATCGTCAGATATTCTATATATTTTTAAAGTTTCCCAATAGTATCTTTAATTTAGTCTTAAAAATTCATTCCCATATTGTCGTTTTCTGTGTTTTCATTCAGAAAATTTTAACACACTCGAAGTCTCGAGTCGTTCTCCACGCAATGAAAGAAGCCGCTGCCAATCACAAAATATTTCAGGTCTACGTAACTTACTCGGCCCCAGATAACAGTGGGTAAGTAGTCCATAACTGATTTTTCTACGAGCACTTTTCTTTTTATGATTAATTGCCTCTCGTACAGGGAAGAGATGTATGCGAACTTGACGGATTTGGGAGTCTCCTGCACCCTGATTCTCGACTCTGCTGTAGGGTATGTGATGGAACAGGTGGATATGGTGATGGTCGGGGCAGAAGGTGTTGCGGAGAGTGGAGGAGTCATAAATAAAGTAAGTGCATAATTAATTTACTCATAGATGTGATTAAAAAATTCTGCGTTGGCTTTTTGTGAAATTGAAATGATGAAATAAAAATTCCCTCAAATCATTTCAAGAATGACTAATTTGAGGAAAAATGACAAACAAATGTAGTGTAGAATGCTTTATATTTAGCCACAAACAATTAGAAAGAATTAGATGGTTTTATATCTCTCTTGACACCGTACATTAACATTAAACATTATCACATAATTCATTAATAAATTCATCATACAATTCATAAAGTATTTTCGGACGAATGTGATTTTCTAATGACATTCGTTATTAAATTCTTAAAGTTTGCTTGTGATGTATGATTGCGATGACAAAAATTAGTATTTCGAAATACATCTGAACTGTTATTCCAATATATCTTTTAAAAACTGATATAAAGGTTGGGAAAAGGTTTGTTGCAAATGGTTTTCTGGCTTCAGGGCTCAAACGTCATCCAAAAAGAGCAACATTTTAAATTGTATTGTTTCAGGTTGGAACATACACACTTGCAATGTGTGCTAAAGAAATAAAAAAACCTTTCTACGTGTTAACTGAGAGTTTCAAGTTCTCCAGGATATACCCTCTCAATCAAATTGACCTTCCGGACGAGTTTAAAGTGAGTGTCTAAAGCTAAATAAATAAAAAAAACTATAATTCATCGAATGGTCAACGAGAAAAATTAAAACAAATAGATTTGCCGTCTGAAACTATTGACTTTAGCAGCAATTAATGTACAAAAAAAATTACGTTTGAAATGTTTCAGTACACAACAAGTACTCGGGAAAAAAATTTGAAAAACGAACATCCGCTGGTAGATTACACTCCACCCCAATACATAAATCTGCTTTTCACTGACCTTGGGACTATGACACCATCAGCAGTGAGCGACGAGTTGATAAAACTTTATTTATAATGAAAGAAAACAGTAAAATAAACTCATATTACTGAATGATTGAAAGGAATTTCTCTATCTAATAAAACATAAGATTTTAATCACATTATATTCAGAATGAAATAAAAATCGTTACACTTGGTTTATATCGAATGAAAACATCTGTAAGTAAATAACGTATTGCACAGCGCATATTCAACAAAAAAAAAAATTAAGGAATAAGCCAGAGTTCGGCTTGCAGACGGAAGAACATAATTTTCGTAACATGCGAGATAATCAATAAATTCGTAATCTAGACAACGTTGATAAAATAAATCATCTGTATAAAAACTTAATCGCAAAAAAGTGATCTGACAATTACTGCTATTGCGAAAAAAAGTATGTTTCAGAAATTTGATAATAATGACATCGTGTACGTTTTACAATGATTGTCTTAAAGTTATTACATGATTTAAATAATCAAACATTAGTTTGAATTGAATATTATGAATCTAATAATAAATGACGGCATTAAATTAATAATTAACAATAAATATAAATTCTGTACAAATCCAATTGATGTCTCGAGTGTTAATTCGAGTGCACATTTCTAGAGTTACATCACAAAAGTGTATCAAAAATATCGATGAGCGGAATAGCTCAGAGTAATACAAGTAGCAGTTATATTCGCCGATTCTGAGAACATTGATATCTCCATCAGACGTGCAAATACCTGACCTAGTTCTAATGTTCGTCGTCCGATGCACTATAAAGAATGACAATCTGTTTTTTTTGCTTCTACCTACAGGAATTTGGAATTCTAATGAGCCTTGATCCATCGAGAATTAATGTGTGTTTTTTTGTGTAATTTTCTTTCGATGATGTCCTAATTCCCTAGTCGCCAACGGGGATACAGAAGAATTACTGCGACAAGCAGTCTTGTTAATTTATTCAAACGTGTGACTGACATAAGGCATTAATTATGTTGTAAATTTGTTCGAAATGTGGCCTTTTGTCGGGTTCGTATTCCCAGCATCTCAACATTAGTTTGTATACTTCGTCGGGTGTGCTGTCAGGCGCTGGTAATCGGTATCCTATCAATTTAAAAATCACATGAACGTAATTGCTATGAACGGGATAATTACTTCAATCACACAATTATTTCGTGACTGATAGATTTCAAGTGGAAATGTCGAAGGACCTTCGTCCAAAGTCAATATCCACTAAGATGATTCCATAATTAAGAAAATGTGTCATCTGAAATCGTTAAAACCATTCACTTCCTCAATTATTGAAAAGAATAATTACCAGCGTCAATTTTATCTCTAGCTTGTGAATTGGACATTCCACTGTAGGGATTCCCTCCCTTCGAGAATATCTCCCACATCAAGACGCCATAACTCCAAACATCACATAAAGACGTGTATTTTCCTGTTGAAGAACAAACCAATTAATAAAGCCCTCATTAATTTTTACTTGAATAAGTTCTCAGAATTAAAAAATATCGTATACCAAAATTAAGCGCTTCGGGTGCAGTCCATTTGATAGGAATTTGTTTCATTCCATCAGAGACGATGTACTCCTCCTCCTCCCTAGACATCCCAAAATCTGATATCTTGACAATCGATTCAATGCCCACGAGACAATTGCGAGCAGCTAAATCCCTATGAATACAATACTTTGACTCCAAATATCTCATTCCAGCGGCTGCATCTTTGCACATACGAAGCTGCTCCCGCTGGCTTATTGTCGAAGCATTCTTCCGCAAATACGTTAAGAGAGATCCCCCAGCTACGAGCTCCATGACAATCATAATGGGCTGTTTTTGCACACAAATACCAATGAGTTTAACGATATTTGGATGATCGTACTGCTTAAGTATGCGTCCCTCCTGCAGAAATTTTCTCTTCTGTTCATCAGGCAGGGTAACTTTACACGTTTTTACAGCCACTTCCGTCTGACACGAGCGTAATTTCGCCTTGTAAACGTCTCCGAAATTCCCACGTCCTATTTTCTCTTGCAGTATAACATCGTCGTTATTCAACTCCCATCTCTCCCTCAGAATTGGAGTTTTTAGTACAGCACCAGATCGACTAGTGACAGGTAGGCCAGATTTCCACTGGTGTCTAATCAATTCAGGAATTGATGGAAATGTCGGGCCCTCGAAACGATAGTGGCCCTCCGATGTTGTCTGAACGATAAAATGTTTGTGGCCGTCCCAACATACCGATAAAACAATTTGACACTCATCATTGCGGGTAGTTTCTCTAACTAGAAAATCACCCTCAACCACCAACAATCGAACTACTTCTTCTCTAGGTAATACTCCGTGAAACCATTCCTCCTCCATCAAACCTCCACTGCTCTTCTGATTGTTGGAGGAGTTATTCAATCCACTGGGTATCTAAAAGTCAATAATTAATGATGAGATGACGATAACAGTGAAGTCATGATGAATGGTTAAAATGGTCATGACGTGCGGATTAAAAAGACCCGTGTTTGGTTCATAAACATGGGTTTAAGCTAACGGTCTGTCATCAGTGCCGGTGAATTCTTCACTCTGCCAGCATTTTTACGCTTTAGAATAACTATAGAATGAGTGGGAGCTGAGTTCGTAAATAACGGATGAGTTTTTCCGGAATTGCAGCAGTGATGAGGGAGTTTATGAAAATGATAAACAGATATTTTGCGGGGAATTCCGGTAACTTTGAAAATAGTATTCTTATGTTTTATTGTGCCATCATGCATTTTTCAGATTATTGCGGCACTTTTATAAGCATAAAGTTCAGCGATAAAGTGGTAAAATGGATGTAACCTGAGAACGCCGAGCAAGTGGGATATTGCTCTTAATCTTTCTGTACTTCAGCTTCTATGTTAATGAATTAGCAAGATATTTTTGAAGTTCGAACGGAAGTGATCGAGAAATTGCCAATTCGAACTCAAGACTAGCATTATTCAACCTAACAAAAAATTTGAAACTTCCTATATGACGTTAAGAAAGTAAAAGCAATAATTAACTGAAATTATTAAAGAGTTGATTTCATTTACTAAAATAAATATGAACATTGAAACAATGTTGTTTTCATGCTGACTTGCATTACTTTCAATTTTAAATGAAAAATTAGAGAATATTATGGGAGTGTACACGCCTCCAATACCGCTGTGAATTCTTTTCATATGACGTCCCCAAATACGTATTTTATTTAGGATTCTTCGATTTTACCACCTCAAGACTAGTTTCATGAACATGATAAATTGAGAAGAACATATGGCATTCATCAATGTCACAACATCAAGGGTTAATTTCACACTACATGAGAATAACAAAATGTTAATGGAAAAATATCGAGAGAATTATTCTCTAGTGAACAGTTCAATTCAAAAGACAATCTTCAAACGAACGCGTAAACCATGACATACTGTGTGGCGAGACGGTGTTACGCGAATTGGCTTTGGTGAGGATCCAGCACTGTGTGGCTTTGCAATATTATTCGTATCAATAACTGTAGGGAGATATTTGAATGGTGATTTTTTAATCATGGTCATGAGGTGTTGATTTCGTCTCAGTGTAAATAGTCCATTATCTGGACGTATATTCTTCTGAAATTTGTTCAATTTCCGCGGAGTCTATGACAATGTAAAAATTATTATTCAATATGAGTGAAAGAATTGGAATTCTGCAACGAAGTTGTAGCTAGCAATCAATCAATTATACCTTTGAGAAAAATGTAATAGATTATTTCAAGCGGTAAAATACTTTTATCCCCAAAAATGTCAAACGTTATTTTTTTTAACTGCAATATTTACCTAAAATTTACTATTTCCCAAGATAAATACAGAATAAACAAAATAAAATCCTACGGTTTATATTCCCCAACGTTATTGCAGAATTGATTCGAGATTTGTTTTCTTACTTTCGATTGCGTTGAGGGCTCTGTGAAAGAACCCTCCATAGATAGGTCGCAGCCAGACGGTAATTCCTCACACCCTAATTCATTTAAAGCGCCTCGAATGATTTCCGCCTGTCGTGATATTTTCTTCTCCTGGCAACGTAATCTTAGCTCTTCTCTCTCTCTAGAATAATCCAGTGGTGTCTTCTTGCTGGCAATTAAAACGCGCTCATTAGTTCTCTTACAATTATGACAATGGCAAAATTGCTCAACGATTATTTGTCTAGAGTCTAGCACATAGGAGGAAAACAGGTAGAAAGGTTGGGAGAAAAATAATATAAGATAATTCACCTGGGATCAGAGTTATTTTCGGTTGGTTGAATACTCTGTCGATTCTGCTGAGTTGCCTTCAAGGAACTTTCAAGCTCAGTCAAACGACTACGTAACCAATCAATCGTGAGATTATCTACGGTCAGTTTGTTTGGTAATAGTTTGCCAGACGTGTTGTCAACTAAATTTTCATCGAAGGAGAGTTGAAGAGGTGACGCCGGTCGAGTCCTTATAATTTTCCCAAAGTTAATTTTTGAAATTCATGGTTTAAAAATTAGGGGAAAATGTAGCACCTTTGCTTCGAAATTATTTTGGAATTCTATTTTATTCGTTACTATTGTAATAAATATTGATGATTATTCACTAAATAATTCATATTATTGAATATTATGATTAAAAATATATTTAATAATTTCACTTGTTTTGATTACGTACTAAATCTGTATTCAGTAATTCCAAATTAGTTTGCACTGAATAAATCTTTCCTGATATAATTATTGTTACTTTATTTATATGTAGATAAGATTTGTGAAAGTTTGAAGAGCTCGCAGAATCTAAATATTATATTTTTAGTGATCCCTAAAACTAAAGACTAAAATCCCCGTAGTTCATTAATTTTTCACCAATAAAATTGATAAGATGTATAAAGTAGCTGTGGAATTTTTCCCAAACTTTTCTGCAAAATTTTTAGTGAAATTGGCTGTCAATGTTATTATGAAACAATTAAACCGTTAACTTACCGATGTTTTCCAATAAAATCTTTGTACTCGTCCGGTGGATTCACAGAATCTGCAGCGGCTTTCATCTGGGCCTGAATCTCTAGAAATTTCTCAGAAGCAAAGAGGGAGTATTTCACGGTGTCTTGAAGGATTTTCTTCCTAATGAAATCATTTAATATCCATTTTGAATTTCATTGAAACATCCAGAAACCTTTCACTTATTCATGATTTCATCGATTTTTTTTACTGACCTCTTTCCTCACTTCATTAGCATGGGAAAAAATACACTCCCATCAGAGTTATAAGCCAAAAGTTTATCTATCATTCTTACCAAGCAACGATGAACTCCTGATGAATGGACTGTTGCCTGCGAAGAAGACTCGGCAGGTAGCAATTCCGCAGATCTTGTTCACAATCTGTCACAGCACCAAGGAGTAACACGTACTCATTGTGAGTGAGATGTAATTTACGACAGGCCTTTTGATATTTTTCTCTCACGTCATCCAACTTTCTCCCTCCTCTCCCAGCTGTATTCATAGAAATAATGGATTTCACCCCAATTTTTAAACTCTAGATAAAGGATTATTTGAAAAATGGGACTATTTCCGTCATATCTGCAACTTCATTAGGGAATTTCCGGACTTTTTTGTGGTTTTTATGATTCTTTCCAAATTTCTAATATCACTAAAAGCTCAGTTTTGAGACAAGTAACAGATTTTGTGAATTTCTTCAATTACAAATCAATACTAAAAGGATAAGAATCGTGTAAATAGATAAAATTGCAATTTTTTCATCCGCTTTCCAATGAGAATACCCTCAAATTCATTTAAAAAGAGAATAAACTTTAAAAGTGTAAATTCAAACATTTTCTCTGAAAAAACTACCATCAGTCGACGCTTAGAGTGAAAAAAAAATTAGAAAAAAAATTAGTGATGCTATTCCTTGAATACAATTATAAATAAATAAAATCGAAAAGTCGATTACTTGTTTTGTAACTAGGCTTCTGTTAGTGTTAAAAATCTTCACCAAAATCACTAAAAGTTCGAAAACTGTGAGAGCAATCTTTCTAATGAATTCGCAAAGATAATGGAAATAAGTGGACCATATAACGAAAAATCCTTCACATTTCACATCATATTTTTATGAAATAGAATGGATAATTCATCCCTTACATTTCACGTAGTGTTCTTCAAACCGCGAACGTGCAAGTTTGTACATTTCTAGATTCTTTTGGTACTCTGTCTTCTTCCTGGCAACATCTTCACTCAACTGGCGGTATAAAAATTGATATTAATCAATTAAAACAACCTTTGTGATTGATAGAACATGAAAGCAATGACTTTGCTGTGAAAAATTATATGAGTTCTTGCTCAAAGCCACTCATTTCCGCAATTAATTAATAATAAGGGAAAAAAATCACATCTTCCTTTATAATAGAATCATCTTCGTCTCTCGTAGTAATGAGAATCCTAAGAGACCGTTTTTGTTAGAATAATGTTCTAGTTAATCTAGATTAAACCCTTTCATCCTGATTTTATTCTCCCCACCAATTTACCTGTTGAAACTGATTAGTAAGCCAGGTCTGCTCTTCCTGATACAATTTCCTCGCTCGTCTCCTCTCCGAGTGTAGATTACTAATATGCTCAACAACGACATTTTCCATAGAATCTGCCTGTTGTTTAATCAATTTAGCAGTCTGATCAAGAGAGTCCATAACGTCCCTCCAGCTCTGCAAAGAAAATTCATGATTCTTCCTCAAACAGGAAGTTGTAAAAATTCCTAGAAGACGTTACGAACAAGGCAATGGAATAACTACCTGAGTGATCAGGCTGCCAACAAGGTCATCACTTCGTTCAACTTTTTTACCCTGAATACTGAGTGACGATATTGTCGAGGCATACTCACGATCTGACTTGACTTTAGTTGTCAGACACCTTCTCATAGTCTCAAGGAGTTTAATTTCCGCGTCCTGTCTACCCAGTAGGGCCTCGTGAGATGCCTGACCCTGGAGGCTCGTAGAAAAGCCCATTTTTATTGGGTCACAAAGGCTCACAATCACTTCACTCAAATTTCACACTTGTTATTTTAATCAAGAGAAGTTGGCACAATCCAGATTTAACTCATTCCTGAAGAGTACCAGCAATCTGACGTGATCACTTTAAATAGAGAAAATGATTGTACAATAACAACATTCCACGGATTAACTCATTGTTTTATTGGGGATTATGGGAGATTTATTGAGGCTCAGTGAGATGACTTTTGGAAATATTGAAGCCACTGGATAACACATCACTCGACTACTCCAGACGAAAATTCTTTTGATCTTACTTCAGGAAATACCGCCACAAGGTATGGTGGATGGAGAAGATGGGACGTGCACTCGGTGAAAGTAGGTGAGTAATTCGGGGGGGAATCTATAGTGTCTCCATCTTGGGGAGTGGAAGGAGGAGCAGAGGTGTAGTGGAGAAGGTGAAAATTAGACTGTTTGTTGCTACTCGTTAATTGCCATTTGTAGCACAATAATTTCCTATGATGTAGCAGACTGACTGGGGTATTGTCAAATTCGTGATGATTTTAACTTATAAATATTCCAGAGTTAGAGAGGTTTTCCTACTGTAGGTAAGAGTAACCTCTACTTGAATGACACTGGAGTGACCGGGAATTGAACAAGCACGACTACCAAAACGACAAAAGGTGAACAAAATATAATGATCACTTAATGATCACTTAATTAAATAAAAAATTAATATGGGTAGGCATATAAATTAATCCATAGAGTATTTATTCTGACCTTTTTACAGGTTTTTCAATTTTAATAGTTTTCCACGTTTATTTCTAAAATATCTTAAGATTGATAACATGTACACTTTTTAAAAATTTTAGTGTCTTTGAAGTCTTTCATTGATTTTCATATCTTTTCATTTATTATTTCTTCCATTGTTTTTAAGACTTTCGATCTATCTAAAATTTTCAATGGACCCAATAAAACGACTATTTTACGCCGAACAATATGAGAAGCAAAATCGAAATATCAAATTGGTCGAGAAATTCGTTCCACTGCCAAAGAAAAAGCCTGTCACGTCGAAATTCTATTCGAAATACGAGGGAGTGGGATCTCTAGAAGCACCAACAGAGTACATAAAATTGATTGAGAGGTTGACCGAATCGGTACCAAAGGACATCTACACGTATCAACCACCCACGGCGAGCATGGAGTCAGTAATCCCTGTAAAAAAAAACAGTGATAATAAGTGTTGTTGTTGAGGCCAAAATTCCGATACACATATTCTAGAAGAAATACCGCAGAAAAAAATCTTACTGAAAATAATAATGTTATTGGAAACCCTGGATATAAAAATCCTATTTTATATAAGAATTTTTCATCCGTAAAGTTAATCATAATGACTCATCCTAAGCGAAAAGCACTTATCTATTTTACCAATTCACAACGAATTCCCAATTTTTCGAGTGAAGAGTTTGCAAAAACATCGCTTAATTTTTGAAAATAAGTGTTACAGGAAAAAGAACTAGGATTTTTTATGAGCAATTCCACGTCAAATGCGAAATGAAAAAAAAACCTCATGTTTCCTATTGTCCGCGCGATTTTTTTTCTGAGAAGAAGTATATGAGACCGAGCTCTCATAAAATTTGTTGAGATTAGATCATTGTTTACCAATAAATTGTTAAAAATTACAACTTGTTTAACTTAATTTTTTTTTTAAGGTGAAATACCCGAATTTAAACGTTAGGAGTTCAATTTTCGTTTCCACACCTTTGAAGATAATTAAATGAGCTACAAAATAAGCAATAAAACAGGAACCGCCATCAAAATATTGTTAACAAATTACAATTTTAACGGCTCAGCGAACACTCAATCTGAAATGTTTTTTTTTTCTATGAAAAGCCTATTTCTTAATTTGCTTCGTAACGGGCGTAAAAAAATAGTCGGATTAGTAGTAGTAGGAATTGTACAAAGTTAGTTTATTTATCATTTCTGAATATAAATAATAATTATAAAATAATTATTAAATTATAATATTATTATATTATTATTATATTATTATTAAATTATATTATTATTATAATTATTAAATAATAATTATAGTAGAAACCGGTCATCGTGCATTACCTCCTTTTCTAACCATACAAAAGCGATCAATGTTGAGCTAAAACTGTTAGTATACGCTTCCATATTCTTTTTGATTTATGGAATAAAAAATATTAAACTCTGATTTATTCTTTAGTTATGGATGGTTCAATCAGCCGCTAATTCCCCGATCCACAGATCGGAGACTTTGGTTTCCCCTCAACGAATGTGATGTTGTCAGAACTGAAATTAGGATTAGAGACACCGATAAAGGACTGCCAAGAGAGAAATTCGTGGGAACTCCTTTCTATCTGTAAAAAAATTGGGATGGAGAAGCATGTACAATTAAATTTTTATTTGGTGAAACAAATAGAATAAAATAAAGTATGTTTATTATAAACTAATAATGTGCTTTCATTATTTTACTCCACAACTGAATTGGGGAAAGTTGCAATAGAATTTTCAGTCCCTCCTTCATTATTGATGAACTCACAAGTGAAATAAATCAACCGGCCGTCAGGCATTTCTTCTAACCTGACGACTCCACGTGTTGTGGTCTTGTATCCAAGCAACAAAACGCCGTCGACGTCTTGAGACGATTCAAGGGCTTACACCTGTCACCAGATAGTGTCTCAAAATTTTCTCATTTTCAATCAAGTTCCTGATAAAATAACCAAACGCATCATCATTTCTCCGAAAAGTGAATAATTCGTGTAATCTCTTCACAATATGAGGAAAAATATCACTTGCGAAGAGATTGAAATTAATTTCGATAATTGTTGAGACAAAATGACGTTGAAGTTGAAAGAAAAACTTTGCGACTACCTGAGACTGGAGAATAATGGCAGCAAGGGGTTTCTGTGTAAAAATAGATTTCGATTTACAAGCAGTGAGTATTTTTTAAAGTATTCGCTGAATATCCTTTGAAACTGTAAAGCGAATTTTGCAATTAGTTAGCAATATTTCCTTTAAACATGGCAATCTCACCCTAATTAATTTCACTTCTTAAATCGAGGATTTTATTAGCATTTCCATTCTGAAAAATTCTACGGACTGCAAGAACTTTTTTCCACGTTCGGTAGGGAATATTTCACATAAAGATGGAATTTTCTTGTCATATCAAATTCATTCTGCTGACACCGCTATAGAAAGTCCTCAAATTTGTCAATTTTTCACATCTGTCTTTGGAAGGAAAAAAAATAGTGAAAGGAACGGAGAAAATTTCTACTTAGAAATTCTACGGTACTTCTACAGAACAAGTTGTATAGAACAATGAAGATCAATTAATTTTTCTTATGAAATATTTTTTACTGAATAGGACTGATTAACAGAAAGTGTGGAAAGGGAAAACAAATTTCAACGAAAAGTTAATAAAATTTTTTTTCACTAGAAATTCGTGTTTTATTACTCAAGTACTCTGGAATTGAGCCAGCAGTTTGAATAGGAAGTTTCGAAACCTTTGTTTGTTACTGATGATATGTCACATTAAAAGAAACCTTGCTTTTCTTATTATCAAAATGATTCCGCTTTCCAATTACCGATAAATAGAAAATTTCGAAAGAATCAATACAGTTCATCATAGAATTATGAATTATATAATTATCATACAATTTTGTTGTATTGTTTGTTAAAAACAATTTGGTATTAGTTACCTTTCCATTTTCAAAATGTCCTCTTTTTATTAGAGTAATAAAAATGTGGAACATTTGGAAAAAGAAAATTAATCATTTATAATATTCCAGATAACGTGTCCTGGAGTCTGGCTCTGTCCAAATGGAACAGTAGCCCTTCGTATAAACGCCTTCAACTCCCACATCCAGTCCCAGAAGACAACACCGATATTTCCCATCCTGTTTAATGACAAATTTCTATTTAAAAAAATATTTACGGGTGTCTGCAGTCTCAGTGATCTTCAATGTTGTTTGGAAGAGGAGTTTATTTATGCCGAATTGATTCAGTGGCCATCGGTGGGATGTAAGGGGGTGATTCTGGCTACTTTCGAGACTAATCTGGTAGATCTTCTTTATCCTGTCCCTTGTTTCAAGGGCCTACTGGCGGGAGCTGATGTGGATCTCTTAATGGAATGCAGTAAATACTTTCCGGTAAATAAAATTTCATTCCATGAAATAAAAACGTATTTTATTGGAAGCCGATTGGTTCAAAATCAGTGTACCCTTTTTTTCATCTCAAAATTTCGTTTAATATTGAGTATAAACTCAACAGAAATGTTGAGTGTACTGCAGAGTTAATTTGGTTTTTGTTGTTTGCTTGCATCAGGGTATCATAGCTCCAAAAATTGAAGTTTCAACCAGAACTGTGATCGAAGAGGTCGTAGGAATTTCTGAATTGGATCTCGCTGGGTCACATGTTATAAACCCGAAGTTAATCAATTCAAAGGTAGCGAATTATAAAATTCAAAATAAATCTGTCTTCAAAGTCAAAAATCAAAGTATTTTTTTTTACAATACTCATTTTATCACTGTGGTTCCAAATATTGATGCAGTCGATATAATAAAACCCTCCTTTCCAATCTATTTTCATTCTATTCTTCTCAATTTTCATCACGAAAATTAAAGAAACAAATCTAAAAAATTCTGGCCAATGGGATTGTATATAAAATCTGAATAGAATAAGTTCCATTCAAAAATGGAAATCTATTGATTTGTCAGTAAACTATTTTCTGTTGAAAATTTTAATAGAAATGGTCAAAAATTAATAGAAAGTTTAATAGAAATCTAATAGAATTATCCCTCAAACTGGCTCGATTTTCGCTCGTCTCACTATTAAATTCTATATTGCTATCTTATAACAGGGGCGCCCTTGTGTGCATCGAAAAAAGCCACCGGTGGGTATATTGCGACAGAGAAAGGTGTGTCACAGTCAAGGAAGGCCGAAATCTCAAACGACTCGGTGATTTTTTTTTCTCTTCTTCCCCGCCGGTAAAAGATAATTCCATTAACGAAATGAATTAACTCCACAGCTGCAGGCATTATCATCACCACCCGTGCCTCTCTGACCCCTTTTTTACCCCTTCCACAACTCAAAAATCCCAACCCCACGTGAACCAATGCTACCAAAACCCAAAGAAATCCCCGAAGTCTCTCAGTCCCGCCCCATGCCGAAGAATCATCGAATCCTCTGCTCTTCAGCATCGATATCACGATCTTGACGACTGCTCCGTATGTCTGAAGTACAAAACACTATTTCAAAAGGGGTCGAATCACAACATCTGCCAGTGTGACTCTGACAGTCGTAAAGAAGCTATTTACGGCGTTTGTGGTGTTTCGAACTGCACTGAACATGCTTCGTCAAAATCAACTTCTTCTGTGTACGTAGAAAAATCTAACATATCCCCCCCCCCCCCCCCCCCCCTCCCCTTAAAAAATATAAAAATACTTCTTCTACATTTACACAGTTCAATTTCTATCTTAAGTGTATTACTTCCTCCGCGAAATAAAATATTCCCCAATACAAATGCAGTAGTATACTTCTCACCTAGGGAGGAAAAGTAGACGGGTCGCCCTCACGCGCAAAATTACGACCCCAGCCGGGTTAGAATGCTCACTTTCGGTCCATGTGGGCAGAAAATTTTTTTACTATAATACCACAAGCTTCCGCACGAAATAACCTTATAATAGCATATTTCGATACGACTGCGGGGAAGTGCTCTTGGGCTCGTGGGAAGCTTATAACATGAGCCGAAGGCGAGTGATATCGTCCGACGAGTCTAACGACACTATTCCCGCGAATATCGAAACGCATTTTTTTGACACAATATGCACGAAGTGCCGATTTTCGCCCGCGAAGCGTGCGTAAAATCTCACTTTACAAACAGTGTGGCAAAAAAATTCTATTGAACTCATACAGAAAATGCTTTGAGCTTTTCAATTCCCCTTAAAAATTCGGCGGTTATTTCCCGTGTTTTTTCCAATAGAAAATGTTGAGTAGAATCAATAGAATTTTATTTTTCCATAAAACCGAATTCATTGGAATTTTGTTCATATAAAATGCTCTGTTAAAAATATAAATATGACGTATTGGGATCGACCAATACGTTGATTATGAATTAATATTAAAATAATAGGAACAATGGTGGATGACGTGAGTTAGAGATTTGACTCCTCTTTCCGGTCATCCAGACATTGGTCAGCAGTCC
>JAPYZN010001111.1:0-19308 GCA_030522865.1 Psyttalia lounsburyi
GGCTGCCAATCACACGAGTTGAAACACCCCGTCGCACGTGTATCCGAACTATATTTTTTGTTAGTGATGTTACGTTCAGGGAGTGGCGAACTATGCCATATTTCGTTTACTAGTAAACGAAAAGTCTTTTCGTTTACAAGTTCCGACTTTTCGTTTACTAGTAAACGAAAAGGCACTTTTCGACACGGACTGAACGTAGCAGCAGTGACAAAATAATTATTTTTGTCGCTGCTGCTACATTCAGCTCGGGCCGAAAAGTGCCCTTTCGATCACTTGTGATCGAAAAGAACTTTTCAATCACTTGTGATTGAAAAGAAGCACAGTTCACCACTCGCTGAGTGTAACATCCGTGTGAGACAGGAATTTTCAGCTCGTGTGATTGGCAGCCCTCGGCTCCGCCTCGGGCAGCCAACTTCGCACTCGTGAAAATTCCGTCTCACTCGTAACGAAATATAATATTTCATCACGCTGTGTCGGAAAACCAACTTTTCAATCACTCTCCGCTTCGCGAGTGAACAGTACTTTTTCATCACGCTGTGTCGGAAAAGTAACTTTCCTTTACTAGTAAACGAAAAATGGCATAGTTCGCCACTCCCTGAACGTAGCATCACTAACAAAAAATATAATTCGGATACACGTGCGACGGGGTGTTTCAACTCGTGTGATTGACAACCCTCGGCTGCGCCTCGAGCCGCCAACTTCACACTCGTTACCACCCCGTCGCACTTGTATCGAAATATACTATTTCGGCACCTTGAGATGAAAAATTATGTTCGTAACTCGTGACAAAAATGATTTTTGACTCGTGGGATTATATCACTCGCCAAAAACGATTTCTTTCACTTGTTACAAAGTATACTATTGTGAATTTGAAATAATTTACCACTTAGTGCCTAAACTAAGTATAATCCACAATAAAATCAAGGCGGACTCAATAAAGTGAAAGATCATGTGGATCGGAAATGAGCTCGGAAATGAGTGGATCGCGAGCTCTGGGTAACGCTAAGTGCTGGAGAGGTTTGTTATACCTTTCCACACGTTCATTCTTGAGATTTCAGAATTTTGAAAGTATTAATTTAATTTTTTACCTTCAGTTGGGAAAGAGTGGGACAGGTGTGGTGCAACTACCCAGGCATACCGAAGTTCAAATCGGTTATGTCCTTACCCGAACAAATCATTAAAAGCAAACAGTTTCCGACACCCTAAAAGTCAGTTCCCACAACATACATACTAAAATACAACAACCACACTTCAAAGGAAGCATCAATATTTTGAGGTTGGTGACACTTTACCGATATTTCTATTTTCTTCCAGGCTTATATTTCGTGTGCCCTGGGTGTTCAAAAAGTCGGGTACGTCATGATCTGCTTCGGAGTTGTGAATGCTGGCTGTTCACTTCTCTTCGGGTCAGTCATGAAATTCGTGGGTAGACAGCCACTGATGGCCCTCGGAGCAGTGGTCCATGCAGCGCTAATCGGAGTTCTCCTAGTCTGGAGGCCTCATCCTGAGAACTCCTACGTCTTCTACACCGTGTCAGGCCTCTGGGGAGTGGGTGACGCCGTGTGGCAGACACAAGTTAACGGTGAGCATAAAAAATCATTCCAAATACCTCCCCTGGCCTCGGCTGCCAGGAAAGCCGGTTTTTGGAGATTTCGCGAGAACCAAAGGTGATAGCTGACCGAAGCCAACTCCATTGGATTCCTGAGAATATTTTAGTTTTTTTTTTAATCACTCGAGCTGTCAAAAGTCCAATTTCGGCACTCCTGAGGCCGGTAGAGCGAAAAAATAGTTCAGATACCCTTTTTCTGGCGGCGGAGACAATCCGAAAAGAGAGTTTTAGAGATTTCTCGAGAATCAAAGGAGGTGGCCGTCCAAGGCCAACTCCTTTGGATTCCTGAGGAAATTTTAGCTCTTCTGAGACTCCTCTCGAGTTGGCAAGTGTCCAATTTCGGTATTCCTGAGACCGCTCGAGCGAAAAAATCGTCTGGATACCCTTTTCCTGGCCGCCGAGACAGTCCGAAAAGCCGGTTTTTAGATTTCTGGGGATTCAAAGGAGGAGACCGTTCAAGGCCAACTCCTTTGGATTATTGAAGAAATTTTAGTTCTCCCTAAAAGTCCCTCGAGCCGCTAAAAGTTCATTTTTTGTACTGCTGGGGCTGCCAGAACGAAAAAACCATCTGGATACGCCTCTCCTGGCGGCTGAGACAGCCCAAAAAGCCGGTTTTTGAGGATTGGGGACCTATGTCAAGCATTGAAATGCCCATTTTGACAACCATACTGGGAGAAAATGTAAATCTTCTCTGTCAAAAGTGTCTTTTTTTTCCTCTCGGGGCGGTCTCAAAGTCATCTCGATCGATCACAGTCTCTTGGTGACAGGCGCAGCTGTCACTATTGACTATTCCCGTTTCCTCATTCTCCACCTACAAATCAGTGTAAAAAATTGTTTGCCCAGGATTGACCTTCGTAAACTACTCACAAATGCAAATGTATCATTAATTAAACCGTTAAACTGTTAGATGTAGAAACACATGACAAAATCGACGCTGAATAAATAATTTGGAAATTATATAATAAAGTCGGCAGTTTCACGGAGTTTGATGCTCTTACTATATGCCTCGATGTAAATTATGGTTTCTTCAGAGACAAGAACATCGTTAGCGTTTGACAAGTGATATTTCCTCACGGGTCTCTGGAGATATAGTCAGGAGAAATCAGTGAAAACTGTACATTTTTGTTGAATTATTCAGGCAAAATTCATGAAAATGAGGAAAACTCGAGGAGAAATAGACTTTTAAATTTGAAATTCAATGCATACTCAATATTATTTTTCACTTGAAAAGAAAATTATGAAATTTCCTTTTCTTTGTAAATCTCAAGAATTCCTTCCTGTGAACAGATTCTGAAAGCTCTTTGCCTAAATTTCCAATTTTTTTCAACGGCGTATAAACAAAAGGTTACTTCCAATTTCGAGAGACGAATGTCATTTATCATTTTCAATTTGGCAATTACAAGATCACAATTTGCTAGGAAGAACGTAAATGACAATATAAACAAATTTTTGGTGACAATTTATAAACTTCTATTTTTTCCCCTGCAAGCAATTTGTAATCGTTTGAAATATTTTCTCCAGGTCTGTATGGAACTCTCTTCAGGCGCAACAAGGAGGCTGCCTTCTCCAACTATCGTCTCTGGGAAAGCGCCGGTTTCGTCATAGCTTACGCCTACAGTACACATTTATGCGCAAAAATGAAGCTCTACGTCATGTTAACAGTATTAGTAGTTGGTACAATGGGTTACATAATCGTCGAGATTCTCCACAGGCGAAAGCAGAAGAGATTGAAGGCCCTTGCGGAGGATCCAAAGGCAGCGGCAGCCGCTGCCGAAGCCAATATGCCCGAGGAAACTGACGACGAGAAAGACGACATAGACGACGACATAATCATAACACATCTCTGAAGAATTCCTTAGAATGGATTAATGAAAAACATTATTATCAGTCTAACGAGGTTTGTCCTCAATTTTATTTATCAACGGCCTGTAGGGCTACCTCATTACGACGTCTCTCAAGCCAACGCTCGTCGGCCCGCACACGAAATAATAAATACAATAAAATCTTAACGATCATACGTTGCCACGTGCTGGACGACGATCGATTATTTATGAGGACGGGAGAATTACGCTTGAGAGCCGTTTGTCTTTCGTCATACACACGATGGCAGAAAACATTAAGGAGAGAGCGTGGCAGACGTAAAATTATTTAGTGCATTATCGAAAAAAAAAAAAAATTCAATTTCCGGATTGAAAAGGGAAATTTTAATCTGGATCATCACGCAATATCGTCAATTATATTCTTAATGAATGAAATTCAACAAAACGAAACAACAAAGCAGTATTTTACAACGAAACAATTTGTTCTCTTTTATTCTGAACAATTGTTAATTTACAATTGCCTGAGGGAATTCACTTTCCGTCTCACGTGGTGCATTAGCTCAAACTAAGAATCTTTCAATTTAGGATTAGTTGTAGATAAAGTGGAGTTATAGAACTGGAGAGTTTGAATTCCTTAGGGATATTTTTTATTAAAACTAATCTGGTTTTTCCCCTCGGCTCAGGTATTGGGTACTCCTCTGCATGTTTTTATTTAGTATTGATCAGTCGATTAGATTTTTTCGAATGGAATCGAGAGAATCTGCTAGGGGAATGTGAACTCAAATGCGGAAGAGTATTTCAGATACATAATGTGTATAATGAACCGGTGACCTTGGCAGGACCGGTATATCGATAGAAAATTCATTGGCCTCGTGGATAATTCCCTGTGTCCTCGATCATCAATGTTTAAGATTACTCACCCCCCTCCCTCCTCCCCTCCGCGGGAGGAATAGATAATCGCAGGGAATTTCTTGCGCATAAACTCCACGAAAAATATCGCAATAATTTCGTGAAACGTTTCAACTCGAGCCGAGGGAAAGGACGGGATAATCGTACTTATTAATCCCAGAATTAAAAGAAAAAAAATCATTAGAAGCGTGATTGATACATAAAATGGCCGTGGAACAATTAGCAAGCAAATAGCAATTAGTATGAAGTAAAATCCTCCAACTCGGAGGACAAGTAGTCGAATGATTGTAATAAGTAAATACATTAATGGAATAAAATACATTTACATATCTCGGATGAATATCGTCCGCTAATTTTAAGGAGTTTATTCACACAATTCTCGGGACCATAATGTCTGTTGTTAATTGATTAAGAATTATATATTCCTCGCAATAATTGTTAGCTCCTAGACCCCAGAGTTGTTTAGATTTATTTAGAGATGAATAGGAGATTTGGGGATGAAATGGAACGTTTGAATTTGTGTATTATTGAGTTTGTGTGAGTGTCGATGAACGATACTCATACGATTGAATGATGAAAAAAGGTATCTGTTATTTCTCATTGTTTAAATTGTCCTTGGGACTTAATGCCGAGGGATGAGTTTGTTGGCGTGCGTTAATGATTATTCGAATACTATAAATATATGTTTTCATCCGGTTGACGCTCGACATTTATTAGAGCTCTTGGATTTTATTGTACAGTATCATTGTAGTTATGTAAGTATAATTATTAACAATTTTCCTTTCTCCTCTGTCGATTACTTTAATTAATGCAGTGTAAAATTTAATGCCATTATGTTATATAGTGATTGTTATTGTTTAAGGATTATTTTAAATTAGCTCTAGACGATTATCATTTTATTAAATGAAAACAATTGACATAATTCATCTGTTTATTCATTTTATTTTACATATTTGGTCGTTATTTATCTAGTGTAGTGAGATGATAAATGTTTTTTTTAGTCGAGATCACAAAAACCGGGGGGGGGGGGGGCGCGTGGGGGGGCGGTCAGACGTATGAGAATCATCTCAGCTTAAGTTCAAAGTTTATTACTCTATGTTTACTCTATGTTTCGTTACGTAACAGTTCAAGAAATACATGATGCTCATTAGACACCAGGTGACAGACAACTAGAGAGAAATGAGACACTGAGAATGCAACATTGGCCTCATACACTGTTTGTCATTCTATTTTTAACAACTTACGAAAGCTTATTCTCAAAAGGTGAAGGCACTCGACTCTTGGAAAACACTTCTTACAATTATATTGAAATAATTCTGCTCTTTATGTCATCAACAATTTATACATGTGCATATATAATCACAGCAGCACGTATATTATTTATTTTATTTGTTTTCTAATTATTTTTACAAAAATATATAGCTTGGTATGGAAATCGTTGCACTCTACAAACGATTAATGTCAATATTATCGCTTAATTATTGGTTTTTCTCCATGATTTCACCGTTGGTCTAAATATTATTTACATTCTATACATTATCAATTAGTTATTTTCTTCTAGAAGCAGGAGTTTTAAGTTTTATAGTGAATCTCGTTATCGAGATTTGATTAATCCCGATATTCATTCATTATTTTAATTCTTAATTCCTTTGGAACTGCCATTTGGCGAAAATATATCATATGAATCAAAAATATCACATTTGTTTCAATTCGTTTCTCGTAGTGATCCCCTAGAAATAATATATTGAATATGATCAATTAATTTTCATTCGAAAATTACACGATGAAAATAAACTCGCATTAACTAGTGTACAAAATAATAATGCACGTGAAATACAATCATTTAAGACTGGATTGAGCTTTTTGGGCGAGTACAAGGGCCTTAAAGTAACAACTGCACTTTTATCGAAATTAATAAACCTCTAAAAAAAATCTACAGTAAGTACCAATTATTTTTCTAAGGAACGTTTGAGTGTAAAATACTGATAATTGCGTAAGAGATATATCGTCAGCATGATTCTAACAACAAATATAATATTAAAATGGAAGTACAGGATGCATCAACAAACGTTCAGCAACAGTACCTATAATTCCTCCAGTTATGTATTATTCAATCAGGTTGAACAATTCCCAAAAGTTAACGAGAAAATCAAATTACCATTTGATTTAATAAACAATGCATTCTTTGAATTTTATAATTCCCTTTAGTTTAACACCTCCACAGAATTACCTCATAAGATAAATCGGATGAGTTTGAATGAGAAAATGAAGTTGCCATTATATTCCATGAACAATGAAATTTCCAAATCATGTTTACTATATTCGTTTTAAATCATTTTTCCTCGATATTTCAAGAATTTTGATAGCAAAAAGTAATTTAAAAAATGGAAATGATCATTAATAGTTATTTACAAATTTAATTTCTCAATGATTCTCAAGATATTATTAAAAAGAATTTTTCAATGTCATAATTTCCCTTCCTGTCAACTTCCTTGCGGAATTACCTAATAACCTAATAAAAAAAATTAATACCTCAAAAACAAACTCATTTTTCCAATGATTCCGAAGACATGTGCATTGTTTTAATTCTGTACATTTTCCTAGTTGAACTTCTCCTCACAATTACCCTCTATAAGATCCACTGAGCACTAATAAAATTATAATAAAGTAGATACTACCCCCTCGAGGTATACAATTTCATCCTAAAAATGAGTGTGTCTCAGCTGGCATTGGACACGTCCATATCGATTGTCTCCTCTTTGAGAAGAGCTCGTCTCTCCTCCTTAGCATTTGATGCCTTCTTTCCACCAGGTTTGCGCTTACCTCTATTGACAACTCCATTATCGTCATCCATCATTCTCAATATTTGTGTTTGATCTGAGCTTTCAATTGGGGCAATTGATATATCCCTCACAGCCCTAAATTTACCGCAGTTATTCAAATGCTCGTTCTCAAGTCGAAAGAAATTCCAAACGAATCGCCTAAAACAAAAACAAAATTAGTACAAATAATTATCAAAGAAATACAAATTTAAAGCCCATTCAACAGTTTCTATTTCTTTAGAAAATGAAATGAAATATCAGCTGAAAATAATTCTAAACATTCAAAACTGATATTTATTAAAGAAATCGAGCCTTAACGACGAGATGAATGATCATGAATTCACCTGAAGACTTCTAATGGCGCCACAATTGAGGTCATCAAGTCTCCACTGACATACCCATAATCCACAAGAACAAAACTGGCTATCCAAATGAATCTCAGTAAGAAATCCTCGATAATGGCGAAGTAATAAAATCCCTGGACAAAAAAAATCGTAAACAACTTGTGGTACTTATTTACAACTAATAAACATGAAACCACTTACGGCGGATGAATAGACAACTTCTTCGCGCAGAAATTTATTTTCACCTGCATTGCTGTCCAATAAACCCCAATCCATTTTTATATCCCAAGTGTACGAGTATATCGAGTTTATCAAACAACTCACGACCCACAGCCATAGCCAGGGGCTCTCCCAGTGGTTTTTTTCATACTCATCTATAAAATTTAATAGCTAATTAATCAATTATCGTCAAACAAACATTACCAACTATCATATTCGTTGGGAAAAAAGGAGCCTTCTAGGAATATTTGAATTTTGTACGGAAATTGCGTAAATTCCATTCGTTAGGCCATTAATGATTATTTTTATGTTGCAAATTGTTGTATGAAGCCATGAAATTGTAAAGATATTTGATGGCTTCTGCGCTATTACCGAATGGAGGGATGTGAAGGAAACTAATGTACTCACCGTTATGATAAAATCTCAAGGTCGCTGTAATAACAACAAGAAATGTTGTCGCGTATTTTCCCGCATTGACGAGATGTGGAAATGCCTCTTTAGAATCGCGATAACGTCTGACACACTGTGCAAATCTTATCCATGCGGGTATACAATTGACTATTGGTCTCACTATCAATGAGCCAGATCCACATTGGCTTGTCTCCCCGGCATCCAGCCAGTCTCCATTTGTCAAGTAGAAACATATCAAAAAGTGAAAATCCATTAGAGGAGTGACGAGACTGTTCAGCTGATCTGCCAGCCAGAAATCCGCAAAGTTTACGTAGGCAAATGGCGCTATTATCATTCTCCACTGGAATAAAAAAGAAAATAATTATTGTGGAATCAAAATTCCAGTTAAATTTTTATCAGTTTTCAGTGATTTTCTTTTTGTAATTCATTGGAAAAATAAAAGTCCATTTTTGGCAGTTCTCCATTCAACAAATGGAAAATTTTGTACGTCTGCCAGTGGATGAATTAGAAAATTTTCCCAAAATCAAATTCCTCGATTTATCGTGAGAAAGAAATATTCAACTCACACAAATCCGCAATAACCAAAACCTCGCCTCGTGTCTGAATATCTTAAACGGATTAAAGAGAAATGCCAGCATAATGCACACAAGCACGAGTGGGTTGACATAAGGTGGCACACCGAGGCTCGCGCTGTACAGAAAACTGAGTAAACTCAATGTCCAAACAACTCCAAGGACAGCTGCGAGCTCCATGAGATGCTGTTCCGACAAATGATTGCGTGGATCCAATTCAAATATCAATACATGATTAACTCCAGATGATCTCCAGCCATAAACGTTGACCCCGATGAGAAATAAAAATTCGACGAGCAGGAGAGGTCCACGATAGAGTCGAAATGCCACTTTGAGATTATCCCCATTTTCGTGGAAAATTGCTTAAAAAATGGACAAATAATAAACATAATGAGACAATGACTGATGCCATCTACAAAAATATGATAAAGAAGAGTATAAATAACGATAACAGTTCAAACCCTCCAATTATGGAGCTTTGTGCTAGTCAAACAAGGGGAAAATATAAATATTATTTACCAGAAAGCACAACAGCAACGAATAGAACGATAAAGCTGCCGGAGAATAGTCCCACTTTGAATGTAGTCCAAGGGCTCTGATGTTCCCCGAGCGGAGGCACACGAAGCCTCTTCATAGCCCTTTGTCTGTCCCCACTCTCCAATTCATTGGTGACCGTTGCTTCTGTCTCCTGAATCAGTCTGTCGATATCCTTTGAAGTGCAGAAGTGCGACGTTTCCACACATTCCATTCGCCATTTCGAGCCAGTGTCAACTGTCAATAGCTATATAATGGACACAAAAATTGTCATAAAATTAACAAAAATTACTTAAAAAACTGTCATCAAGAGCCAAGTAACAGAATGATTTTTACGCTGCTAGAAGCTTCTTTTCGTTGGAGGACTGAGGGAGAGGAAAGGCTTCGATTGGTTGCAGGGATCAGAATCATCTTCTCTAATGACTAAATACCTTATCGTGTTTTTTCAGAATTTTTCGAAAGCCAGTGTAGTTCAAATTCTGATAATTCTGGAGTAAAATCAGAGAGAGGTAGTACTCAGAAAAACCGAGCTTCAATTCCCGTATTTTTCTCGCTGAAAGATGTGGTTTAGCTGTCCCTTTGTGCCTCCCACTCCCTTCCTGCAGATCCAGGGCTGTCTTCAATTCAGTCTGAAGGGCTGCATATTTCCTCGTTGCCTCGGCAAGTTTTTCTGTTGAGAAAACGAGATCCAAATATTACAATGAATCATCAGCTGGCAGTGAACGTAATTCAACACTCACCGGAATAAAATGTATTAATCTTCTTGAGCTCACGATCGCAGAACGTAAAGAAAACTTCATCGAATGATGCAAAGTGTCTTGAGATCATTTCTGGCTCGACACTCTCTGCAGAGGGTGCCTCCTCCACAGCTGTATAGAGCATTGCCTTCATCTCCTTATGAAAAATAATAGAACCAATGGGATAAATATGCTTACATTTCGGGTAATTTAATGCGACAAGAGTTATTTTTATTTACCTCGTAGCTTATGTACTGTTTTCGCCATTCTGGCGTTATGTGAGCTGACAAGTGTTCAGCGAACTTCATTGTGTCTTAATTAAACCCCCACAAGTCCCTCAGATCTCTGAAAAATTATAAAAATCACAAAAAAAAAATTTCAATTACAGAACGAGTCGAGGGGCTTTAGAAATGACTTCTGGTCGATGGAAATGATCGACTATTACCAAAAGCACAATTCAATAAGTGCAGACCGCATATATATTTAGTGTAATATCTTATGAAAACAAAGAAATGAATTGAATTAAGAAGAGTGGATTTAAATACGACTTACAGTTCAACACTCCAGAGAGAACCTCAGAGCAGTCAGTCGACATTTATATATTCGTCCCTCTTTGTCGGCAGTGGAGCTCAAATATTCATGACTTTACGATTAAATATTGATAATGATCCGCAAACTATGATCAAGAGCTCCACATAAATTATGTACACTGGCCCACTACTCCCAAGATAAAAAAAAATGAACACTCGAGTGCCAGGCCGATGTTATCACCAATCTCCACCAATTATTATTGTGGAATCACAAGACTCCACCACGAGTCTTCAATCTTTATCAATCCAATGGTATGTCATTTCTTATTAGGCAACTTGATGGAAGTGAACACACAACTCATATGATACATTTCACTTTTTTTTTATTCAATTCAATAGCGGAGTAGAGTTTAACCTACTCTAACCTCAACAGTTTTCTCACCAGCACTAAATATTGGCAATATACAATCGATAATACACAGTACAAATGGAACATATAATTCGTCACGTTTTGCAGTTATTCATTATACGATTATCTCGGTTTGAGTATGTCTAAAGAAATGGAAAGCCAGTTCTTTTCATGCTGATGATGGAATTGAAGATCTCAACCAGTAAGATAACAATTCGACACTAGAGGCGCTTCAAATCAGCGGTGGATATAATATTCCTGATGCGAATTTTTTTGCAATTCAATGTTATTTAGAAAGATGAATTCAACGAATATTTCATATTCAATTTTCTTGAGAAATTCCTTTGACTGTATACAACTTGAGATAATTTTTTCCAATTTAACATGTGGTTAATTTCAAAAGAAAGCAATGACAATTGAGGACTAAATGTTTTTTTTAATTCGTTCTATGGAATAACAATTTTTTTCTTTTTGGCAAAATCATTTTACACTCATAATGTATATCATTCACAAAGCAAATTACGACATATCAGAAAAATATTTGAATAACTCAATATGCAGCAAATATATTACAAATTCAAAAAATCCCGCCGCTAGCTACCCCCCCCCCCCCTCGCCCCGCGCAATCGTAGTTTACATTGCTGTTCTCAACAGCTGATTCTTTCGGAGTAGACAGTGATTCAATATCCTCGCATTCTAATTTTTCATCATACGCAGAAAGAAACCAATCCTCAATTCGAGTTTATTCTTCTTTTTTTTTTGTTTATGTTGAAAAGTTCATTGTTTTTCTGATCGAACAATTGTCTTTGTTATCTCTTATCCCGAATTATCACACATGCAAACATTATCCGGCGTTTAGTGAAGAATTTCAGAAAAAATTGTTGTCATCACCCTAAGTCCCCGAACAATGGCCTCAGCATCGAGTACCAGTGCTCGAAGTTTATTCGTGGAATCAAAGATTCGTTTAGCTGACAAAGTACAGGTGAATGTGAACAATATCGCATCGCTAGCCAGACAGATTCAACGTGGATCCAAGAGTTCTGAGGTGACCTGTCATGAGTTTTATTTACAAATAACAATTAATTTCTTTACTTGTCTCTAACTGGATAAATAAATTATCAGATCCTAATGCACGCGGCAAAGAATTTCGCCCAGCAGGAGCATGGCCTAGAAAATGCTGAAAACAATCTCAATAAACTCATGCTCATAACATCCCATTTGGAGTATCAGTTGAATGCAGTCGACAGGAGTTCAGCAAAGCTAGAGGATGTTACAGAGCAAGTGAGGGCGATGCAGCGATAATCATTCAATAATTTCAAGGTATTTATTAGAAATCGTCCCTAATTACAGCACGACTGTTTAATACTTTTACGTGATCAATATCCAGTTGCATAAGAAAGTAATGATAGGCTCCAGGAGAATATATTGGGAGACATTTGTTATATGAAATTTTATTGAACTAGAATTGAATGCACAATTCTCGCGTGTCCTTTCAGATTTATTTCTTTACTTAATATTTCATCGGTTGTTTTATAGATAAGTAGAACAATTTAGAATTTATTTCAGAGATAAAGACAACAGATTAAGGTTTTTTATAGGATATTAGAATTTAAAATTTTATTTTCAATCAGATTCAGATTCTGTGTCAGAGTCCGATCAGATGTGTCAGAGTGTGTGATCGATTTTTTGCAACTTCGATGTCAATTTCACACAGCTGGAAAAATTATTTTAGAAACTTGCGAATACCCTATATCGATGGGAAATGAGCTCAGCTTTCGAATGGAACAAGCCCCGGTGCGATAGGATCAATAGTTTTGGAGATATCATCGAAAATGTGTTAGGCCAGCCGAAAATCGCTCAAATCGGTGGGCCCCAGGGGTCAAAAAATTAAAAGTCCAAAAAATCACTAAAATCGAAATCTGAAAGGTTATATCGATCGGAAATTTCCTCAGCTTTTCAAATCCGTTCGAATTTTGGAGCTACACCTGATAGTTTTCAAGATATCGGCAGTTTTCTGACAAAAATTTCAAAAAAGGGCCCTAAAAGTCGCTAGTTTTTTTGGGTTTATTTAGGTTTTGATCATAATTTGGAAACTAATCGATGTAGGGACTCGACGCCAACGCCAACGGATTCCTGAGCCTAAAACATATAGGAATAAGCCTTCGGAAGAGCTTAAAAAACTTAAAATTTCTATACTATTGATGTATAGTATAGTAAAAATAGATCGGTGACGAAAAACGTTACCCTCTTTTTTTTAATGAAGGGAAAAACAAACAACATTGAAGTACAATCGACTCCTCGAGCTTCACAAAAGACCCCATTTTTTGGTCTAAACGAGCCTCATTTTCTTTAAGTAATTGTGCCTAATCCACCTGATAAATTATTCACTAAAACTTCTTAAAATAATGCCAATGGAATATTGAGATATTATCGAAAAGTTCAACTAATCGATTTTTGATATTGATTTTACGGAGTACATGTGTAATTTGTTGATAATACAAATATATATTTTCTCCCCTTTGTTCATCCATTCGTCTCCATTTTTGCGTCTCGGGTATTTGGGGGGCAATCAATGATTGTTTTTATAAAAATCCCAATTTTCTCCGCGCAGAGGAGCGGAAAATGAGAGGGCGTCGTCCTCATCAATAATCAAATATCAAGTTCAAAATACCAACGGACCTGAACTCTAAAAAAAACTTTGAAGAGAAAGTTGTATCTATTGCCACAGGAGGAAGTCATGCTCAAGCTTTAGAGAATGGCCTTCAGTGAATTGACTGCGAAAACTCGGTTTGAAATTAGAAATTTAGCCGGTCATTTTGTATTTGCTCGTATCAGCAAGGGTTCGGAAATATAAATTATTCATTGGATTTTGCTGATTCTCCATCATTTCGAATTTTTTTTAAGAATATCTGTAAGAATTGATCGATCACCACATATAACAACACAACAATATATATAGGAAATTCTCAAAAAAATCAAAATTCCTATACTATATAGTATAGCTGTATAGTATAGTAAGAAGAGATCGGTGACGAAAAACGATACCCTTTTTTTTTTTAATAAAGGGATAGAAAAAAAGGTTCCTTGATATTTTCCCCTCGATTAAATTTCATAGCCCCATCTCCAGAATTTTTACGATCCTTTGATTGGGAAATAAACAGTATATGTTTAACAAACAGACCGCACTAGGTTATTTTGTTAACAAATATCTCATAGAAACGGAGCGAAAAAAGTAAAAAAACAAATGAATTTTACACACTTCACCTATTAAATATAATAATTATTTACTACTTTATACTTTATTTTACTTTATTTATAAAAAAAATCATTCACCCCCTCAACTAAAAAAACTACGTTTTCTTAAATTCATTAAATCCATGATTAATCCCCACTTCTTAAATTTCCCTCTGCTCAAACGGAATGTACACCTTTTATAAATGCCTCAACAGAAGCAATGGGAGTGTCTGGAAGTATTCCATGCCCCAAATTGGCAATATAACGGGTTTTTCCAAAGTTTTCACCGATCTCCCTTGCTCGTCTGTAGATTTCGTCCTCATTTGCATACATTGCGCAGGGATCCATGTTCCCTTGCACAGTGACATTGGAGCCAAATTTCTGTCTAGCCTCAACTGGATCAACATTCCAATCCAGCCCTATCACTTCGTAGCTATGGTCTTCAACCAAAAGTTGTAGAGAATTCATGGTTGCTCCCCTTGGGAACACAATCTGCAAGAGAAAAAAAGTGGTCAAGACTTATGTGTCCCCCTATCGCCCAAATTCTTCTAAGTCTCAATTATTCTCGTACCATTGGCACTCTTGGAATCTTCAAGTTGTCCAACTTAGCCTTGACTCTCTCACTGATTTGTTTAACAAAGGGGAAACAATATTTCTTGAATAATTCATCATTCAGGTAATCTGCATGACTTTCAAAGACTTGTAGCGCCTAAAAAAATTGTTTTCATTGTTTCATATCTCTGGATGAGCAATCCTATTGTTGAGCGAAAAAAAACAGGTTCTCACTTCTCAAATCCTGCTTGAACCAGAGAAGTCATAAATCGCAAATTACCAAAATATATATTATTTTGTAGGAACGACAAAATATCAAATATAAAACAAAAAATTCTGTCTATGTGTTAATATTGATTTGAAGGGCTAATTAAATATTTAGAGAACAATATTTTTTAATTTCCTTGGAGGAAATTTCGTTACAAATTGAAATGAATTAATTTAAAACGAAATCTTTACAAATGCCTACCAAAAAGATTCTAGTTTTTATATTTTTTAACTTCCAATTTTCTTCGTTCAAACAAAATTTCTTAGAGCACTTCTTACCTGAGCCCCAGCTTTAACCTGCATGACAAGATAATCAACCACAATATCAGTAATCAGCTGTAAAAGTTCGATGGACTTGTCTGGATACCTATAGAGCCAAGATCTGGCCTGTGCCATTGTCGAACTGCCACCGCCTTGGACCATATAGCCCATCAGTGTCCACTAGAGTCATATGAAGAGTACTAAATACACAGACTCATTAAAAAAGTTATTCCAAATCAATTACAATTCTCCTGAAATATCTGATATCTTACAGGAGCCCCTGTGAATCCAATAAGAGGTACTTTTCCCTCCAACTTATGCCTGGTAAGGGTTATTGCCTCTCCAACATATCCAAGTTCTTTCTCAACTTCTGGTCGCTTCAATCTTGACATGTCAGACGGATTTGCCAGCGGCTCCGGCAGCACTGGACCCTGGAATAATCACAATTAATTTTTATTCGAGATATGCTCGTTTTGGAGAAAAAATCTTTATCGGGAGAGGTTTATCCGGTGAAAGAAGGATTTAAACTTCTAATTACCACTCCGGGGCGCATTTCTACGGTGAGTCCCATGGCCTGGGGTATCACAAGAATATCCGAAAAAATAATACTCGCATCCAATTCGAATCTTCTTATCGGTTGAAGTGTTACTTCACAGGCATACTCAGGTGTCTGACAAATTGTAAAAAAATCATGCTTCGTTCGAAATTCCCTGAATTCTGGAAGATATCTTCCAGCTTGTCTCATTATCCACACAGGTATTTTATCCACATCTTCTCCTCTAGCTGCTCGCAAAAATCTGTCATTCTTCAGAGGTGGAAAATTATGCTGAGCCATGCTGAAACTAGTTTTTTTTTTCAACAGTCAGTAATTGTTTCTGTTTTTATCGTCATGTTTTACAAACGAAAAAAAACTTGTCAAATTGCTCGAAACCTCTACACTTTATCAGAATGACTCCTGTGAATGATTACCTGTGAATGATGGGTAATATCGATAGAACAGCTGTTTCGAGATGAACTGTTTTCTTTTATTTATTGTATTCCAAAAAGGTTAGAGACTTTCGGAGAGCACCGAACGTGACTGAATGTGGAGTCGGTGGACAGGCGCCACTGGAGTTACTTCCACTCGGTTGTTGCGGTCGATAAAACAGTGTCGATGCACCCAGCAGCAAATATTTCGAAGGAGGGTCAGTTTATTATACCAATGTTTCAGTCGTGGGGCTTTACACAGAAGAGAGTTAAATAGGTCACTTGTTTGATCCCAATGACAAGATTACTTGAAAAAGATTGCAAACGAAGGAGACCATTGTTATAAACCTATTCGATTATTAGATAAATAACAAAAATAAGATAAACTCGGTACGTTATATTGGACTTAGAAATATGTAAATGATGGGCAGTTGTAGTTAATTGAATCTTGGAATATTGTGTTATAAAAATGAGCTAATGCTAATTGGACAATGGCAGTTTATTGAGTTGTGAAACGTTCTTCTCACTGATTCATTCCATTTGCGTTTGTTATTTAATTATTTCTCTCAATCGCAATGACTAATTGAGTCTGAAATAGTTGTGAATCAGTCTACGGAGGAACATCTGTACTGCTGAAACAGCTGGTGTTAATGTTCGTTGATTTCACAATAGCATGCATTGTGAGCTCCTTTCTTGATTCTAGCTGACCTCCGTTGGTGCCGGCAAGCCGTCTCAATACATGATTACGCGCTATCGAATATTATCAGCCAAGGTCGCCCTTGAAGTCGCAACAATGCACTCGATACATCGCGAAGCCCTGGACCTGTCAATTCATCGTAATTAATGTCCTTATTTTTCGAGACGGCTCTTTCTGTTTAAGTGCGTAAATCTCGGTACATTATTTATTATCGATGCCCCTGAATTATTCGTAGTCAAGTTACATTCGTGAATAAATTGGCGAGGTACACTCCCACGATTGAATGGTTGCATGATTTTTTTTATTCGGAGAACTGGAGGGATAATTTAAATTAGTTATCGTTGAATACTGGAGGTTTTTCCAGATATTTCACTTGTTTGAAAACTTCCAGATATGTATATTTTATTTACTTTATGCTTAAAGTACTGATAATTATAAAAAAAATGTTAATGATAAAAAAGAGAAAATTGCAGAGAACTTGAGATAATAAATTTACAATATTTTTTCGCAGTTTAATTACGAAATATGATGCATGAAATTCATCAAATGCGTATGTTACATTTTCGTCATGTCTAGACATAAAAAAAAAATGAACAGTTACAGACAATCAAATATTTATTATGTCGCAAGTCAGAAGCCCTCGTAGCCTCTGACTCATTCACTTTTAATTGTTTATTGAAAATAAGCTAAAGACATATCTAACGTTTTCCCCCATTTTTCAAATCCAACAGTGGGAAAAAAATCACACGGCACCGCATCTTGTCCGTTAGGGAAACATTTACAATGGAATTTGTTCGATGTTTATCGCACTGGCATTTGCCCCACTCTGGCGACAGTTGCAGTGGAATCCCTCCTCGAAAATATTGACTCCACTATTTAATCCACAACAGACTGTTCACTCTTTCTTGGGCTACTAGTAATCAAGCTGGTGGTCTGAAGCTCCTCGTCTGGTTTGGTAAATAATTGAAGATTAAATGTCACTGCCAAAAAAAACTTCGGCACGAGTGTTAAATCCCGTTTATCAGGATCGCGACATCCCCGAATTCAAATTACAAAAACAACAGTTTCAAGATTATGCAAAAAGAGTGACCACACGCAAAAAAATTTTATTGGAATATCTAGAATTCCATACAAATTTCTGATCGATAGTCATTCCATGTCTATGAAAGTTTTATTTGCATTTATGATACAATAATTATATTTATGATACAATAATTACCCATAAACAATAAAGACAATAACACAAATAATGTTCCGGAAAAAATTTGTAGAACATTTTCTACTGAGACGCTTTGCTCTGTCACTTTCATTTCTTTTTTCGCTCCATTTATGTTTTTTTTCGCTAGTCAAATAAAATTAAAAATTTGAGGACTGGCGTTTTTTATAAAAAATATGGGAATGCGAAAAATCCCTCGACTTTTTGTACGCAATTTTTCTGATGTAAAAATAGTTCACTTGTATTAATTCTGGAGAATTTTCCAGAAAATTCGCCAATTCTTTTATTTTATGCAAATTCTTCGTACTCTGCGTTAAAGCACTGATAGCCATTCATTCAATTCCGATAATTTTTTCCGCAAAACAAAACCACCAGAACCATTTTATCAATCATCAATGTCGAAAGGAAGTTTCAAGAAACACTAGTCTTGTAATAACAAAATATGCATTACGACAAAACCCAATGGCAATTAGAAAACGCGCGGATGTTATTCTACATGCGACGGGACAAATTGTTGAGCATTAAGTTTTACTTGGTTTTACGCTTCAATAAATGACTGAGACAACCAGTGCAAAAAACTCTCGTTTCGTCGTGTATTTTACGATGCTCTCGCTCTGATTGCTCTGAATCAAGATCAAACAGCGATAAACTCGTGATAAGAGATCAGATAAACGAGGTCTGGAGCGAAGGCCTCGAATGAATCAGTTCAATTCTCCAGAGCAATGTAGCGAAAAAAAAATTGACACCTAAAGGAAAAGTGCTTCTTTAAACCGACGGCGGCTTGAATCAGGCCGATTTTTGAATTTGTCTGAACTTGATTGTCGATCTAATTGCAAACAATTTTTCAATCCCATTTCAATAGACTCTAATTAGCCCAAAAAATCCACTTGTCTCAAGTAGAAAAATCGATTTAAATCAGGCCAAAATGCAAGTGAAATAAAATTCGACTTGTCATGAAAAAAAATCTCTGATTAAATTAGACTGGGACTTGGTTTAATCTGACATTCTAACTTCTCCCAATTTTCATAAAACAATAATAGTACATTTCCGGGCTGTCGTTATGGCGTTTTTTACTCGTGTGGTGTTGGCTTCCGAGCTGTAGGCGAAGACAAGCCAACCACACGAGTAAAAAAACACTATAACGACACCCCGGACAATATTTTTCCGTAGTGACTTTGACTTTACCGAGTTTGGGACAG